>LUGF01015820.1:16607-31387 GCA_001625245.1 Calycopis cecrops | reverse complement strand
CATCACTGTCCATTTTTAAAAATAAGGAAATAAACATCATTTCAAAATTCAGGGGTTGTTAATTTTATCGTCTTATTTGTAATATTTTCTTAAATAAAAATCGATTTGAAATGGTCCTTCTGGTGTTATTTCTTTTAAGATTCCTATTATAAAACTATCTGTGTCCCAAGGTTTCACCCGCATGAAATCCAGCCCAAGGAAACCATTCGCTTTCGGAATAATAAACTGGAGTAAACTCGCGAATAACGCGCGATACGAATAAAATAATGAGTGAAATCGTATGAAGAAGCAATCAAGCAACCTAACGTTACAGTGAATGTTAAGTTGCACTTAACCGCTCTGTTAAACATCTTAAATCTCTTGCGCATCTTTTACTTTTGATTATTAAAAACTATTAAAAGATTATCACTCTATATTTAAGAACGTTGTTGAAGCCGTGAAATGTTACGGCTAAAACCAGAAATGCGGCTACAAGGTGTAGCCGCACTTTTATTCGGTTAGAACCAGGTGGTGGCTGCACCTGATCCACCACATCGCTTGAAAACACAATGTATCTTAAAAGTACCTAATACATACTTATTATATTAGTTTGTTTAGTCCATTGCGCTTCACGCAATTGAAACTCTCATCTCCAAAACGAATGTATAATTTTCCCAAGGATGACATAATTAAGTCCGACATGGTACCTCGAGAGGTACCTCGACGTTCGCGCCGCGCCGGCCCTATTCGGCTGTTTGCAAGATGCAATGTGGCACTACCACTTACAATAGAATTTGTATAGTACCCACAATAAGAAGAATTTGAATAAAAATAGTTTTTTTTAATATTTCGACATATTTTCTTATGCAAATGTTTTCAGTTCTCATGTGTCAGTTTCATGGGCTGAACACACCCTTTCCCACCCTATACCCCTCCCGTTATGCCTCATACATCTAGGAACCTATCTACACCGGTTATTCTATTGCAATCCTACTGCAAATCTAACCTTCTAATCTTATATATTTATATGGGACTAGCTTCCGCCCGCGACTCCGTCCACGCGGATGTCGGTCTTCGCGTGGATGGATTTATTTTTTTTCTACGTATTTTTCCAGGATAAAAAGAAAAAAAAAATCCCATTTTATGCCCAGGATAATAAGGTATAATTATACCAAATTTCATCGAAATCGAACCGTTAGTTTTCACGTGATGCCTGAACATACGGACAGACAAACAGACAAAAATTTTTTAATCGCATATTTGGGTTTGGTATCGATCCGGTAACACCCCCTGCTATTTATTTTTTCAATATTTTCAATGTACAGAATTGACCCTTCTACAGATTTATTAAATGTACAGAATATATTACAAAGGTATTCATGCAGTTGGTGTATCTAGAAAACTGGACCGAATTTACAAACTATTTTTGTTTTCTTGGTTTAGGCACTAAATACTAATTGTATTCTAAATTTGAAGCTTCTATGTCTGCTAGAAGTGCCTTAAACTTTTGGTGATCGGTCAGTCAGTGAGTGACAAAATCGAGAAGCATTAACAAGTTCCAATTCTTAACCTACTGGTTTAAATTAATTGAAATTGGAACATCATCTGTATTTACAACGTCTGCTTAGATACTGAAATTTTAGGTTTCCTGTTTCATCCACTATCAAGTTATAGGGGATTGAAATTGGCCTGAATTGCTTCGAGAAAAGGATGGTACGGCCGTGCCGCTTTTTTGCTCGATTTGCGGGGGCACTGCCGTACCTCCAGATAAGTACATTGTCAAATAATGCACAATCGTTATTTAAGGATATCTCAAACAATAAATATTTGAGTAAATCAAAAAAAATATTAGATGTAACGTGACATCTATTGGCCAACTATCATAACTAATAATTTCAAATATCAACTAAAAATAAAACTCGTCCATAGATGGCGTTTCTACGTTATTTATGTTCTAACCTAACCCATTAAACTCAAACAAGTTTTGTAATATAATATAGCAAGATCTATGTCGATAATAACTGTATAATATGAACAATAATCAATCAAGCAGTCAAGCTGCTAAATATCTAATCTTAAGATTTAAAATAGTATCTATAAATTATGTATTTATAGTAATAAAATAAGCAATTGGACAATAGATGGCGTTCTTACATTTTCAATGTAATAAATTGATTGATGATGATGATTATTTGTGAAACTTTTAAGAAAAATCTAAAAATACAAATAGTCATATTCAGATGAATCTTATAATTGGCAAGTCCTCTATCATTCAATATACTAACTTACACAAATATTACGATATTTATTATTGTATATCTTTGATTATATGTATAGCCAGGTCTTTGAGGTAGGTACATGTCACGTGTACCTATGTATTAATCAAAGATTACGATATTAACCCATTCATTGCCGCCTAAAAAATTCCAACATTACTCGCATACCGCCATACATTGATTTTCAGACGCCAATTGGCGTCCCCGGCATACAGCTATAAAAACCTTGGACGCCATATGGCGTCTTCGGCATAGGAGGTATGGATTTTTAATGTATTTTCTTTAACCCGTTCAGTGCATGCGTAGTCTTTTAAAGTTTAGGTGTGTTGTTGCTTAATGTAGTAAATAGTGATGGCGAGTGAAGGTAAGTTATAACTTGTAAATAATTGATATAAAGCAAAACAAATATATGTGAACAAAAAATTAACAAGATAAAGATAGGTATCATGGTCGGCACCAACATTAAACACAACAAAAGCTTACTTTCAGGCAGTGCAATCTGTTAATTTTTGTTGACAATATTTTTTCATCGTTTTTGAATTTGGTTAAAATATCAAAACCTTCTCCAAAGTGCAACAATCACTTATCTGAAATTCACATCAAAATCTCTTCACCGTTCAGACAAACGCGCGATAATCGCGGACAAACATACTTACTTGCAAGTCATACTGAGAACCTCCTTTTTTGACGTCGGTTAAAAGACCTATTATTACATGATTAAACACATTAACCCTCTCAATGCGGCGCTCCAAACTACGATTTCTGCTCCGTTGCGGCCGCCTTTTTCGACGGGACGCCAATGTGCGTCCGCCGCACCTCAAAAGGAAACTTTTAGACGCCGATCGGCGTCTGCCGCACCCGGATAAGAATTCGAAAAAAAAAACATTTTTTTCTGTTCGCCAACCTTACAGTTAGCTCGTAAATTGTAGACAGATATACGCGGAGCTAAGTAAAGGGGTTTATTTTTGTCACAATCAGTTAAATCTGCCATTAATAGTTAAAACTTTAGAAATTATTGTTTTTGCTAAAAATTATGGGTGAAAACAGTCAGTAAAAGTAACATAATATATTATAAGTCGTTTTACATTAAATAGTCACCACATTTAATAGATATTCGTGTTTAAGTTATTATTTTTTTATTATTTGTTGATTTTGCCAGAGTATACCAACCTTTGGTAACTTCTAAACTACATTAAAACATTATACATATTATATTTATCATTCATCACTTTAACCCTTTGAACTAAATATCCTTGGTGATATTTATGTAGGCATTTGAAAAAGATACAAGTTCCTAGTGAAAGAAGTCTTGTTACCTTTTTTTCGCTCCTTTTATTTTTTTTTTTAATAACTAATATGAGAATCCAGCTGCAGATTAAAGCTACTACTACACAGAATAGAAATCTCATCTTCAATAACAGATTCTATAGCTTAATACCTATTTTTTACAACACAGTAATTTTTACAGTACAACCTCTTGTACTGTAAAAAAAAAGAATAAAAAAATAGCGAACGAGCAGTCGGAGCCATTTTCATGACTACTGACGCCAATAGACATCCGCATAGTAAATACACGGATGCGTTGCCCCGCTTCCCCCTTCTCCATGGGCCATAGGCTACTTATACACCGCACGAAACGCGACAGCAAGCTAACACTTTACGCCGGTCTGTAAATTTATCTTACTCGTCAAACACTGATATTCATATATAGACATGAGTCACGCAAGTAACTCGCAAGTCTATCCATAAATCAAGTATAAAATACCGTCCAAATGTTTAAATCTGCACAAATAAAATGTGCATATAAAAAATTTAAAAGCATCATGGATAAAATGTTACTAACTCCTGGTAGACGCCGATGTGCGTCCTCCGCAATTTATCAATATTTGAATTTTTGAAAAGATGATTTCACAGAAACTATGCTCAGTACCTCGTAGCTATAGGAAAAGTAAACGTTTATTTCGCAGAAATTTTTAATAATTTGAATTCTTGACGAAAATAAACTCATTTAAAATTTGACGCCGATCGGCGTCTGCCGCACCTGGAAAGGAAAAAGAAAGACGCCGATCGGCGTCCGCCGCACTCAATGGGTTAAACTTTATGTTAGGTATGCTAATAATGCAATTTAATTACTTTTTCGCTTTATACTGTACTGTTTAGACTGACAGTAAGAGGTAGTGCCACACTGCATGCTTGCATAAGATTACATTATTTTTCAAAAGATGGCGTCTAGTGACATTAACTCCAGATCATAATATAGGGTCTAGGAATTTATTCATTGTTGATGTTTATGAAAGTTTCAGAGATCTTGCATTGTAATAATATTAGGAATTGGATTTTTTTCTGTCTATAGTGCATTATCATGAGGTAATGCCAGTTGTTGGCGGCCGATTTGTGCGGAATGACTGTCTGATACCTCTCACTCAGTATTGTCGCAGTAAAAGCTACATCTTATTTTTCGTGTGGTATGAATTTTGCAAAGGATAAGTATCACTTCTACCTGTATAGTGTGATCTGCCAATTTAAGACTTCTATATTATACAAGTTTGATAAAAGCGAGAGGCATTAAATGCAACCACATATTTTGTATATAATTTACAGGTTACACAACTATAACCAGATCAATCGAAGCAATACTTTAGTCACAGGAATTTTTAGTTTTTTCTCACTTCGTACACGCTGTAGGTCAGTTGATAGTAAACTATAGGCGGCCAGGGTCATTCACCCCGTGCGAGGCTGTACGCGCCGGTACAAAGTATGACTACAATTTTTCGCTATTTAACTTGTTTGAAAAAAGGATTTTCGTATACTTGTTTAACTTGGATTAACTGCAGTCACTTACAGTATATGTAGTTTAATTTAATGCCTCTCGCTTTTATCAACCTTTACTTCCATAGTAACATTTAACTTGGGTAAGAACTGACAAGATTACAAATAAAACCAAATTTCAGTTGGAATTTATATTAGTCAATCACTTCTTAGGCGCAGCCGCTTTAGCTGGCTTCTCCTTCTTCACCTTCTTGGGGGGCGGCGCTGTTTTCTTTGCTACGGGCTTCTTGGGTTTTTTGGAAGCCGCGAGTTTGAGCGATTTCCTCCTCTTTTCGCGAAGTTTTTCAGCCTTTACTGCGGCGTCGGAAGCGGGCAGTTTAATCTGAAATAATTCAATAATTAGAAAATAATTCAAAAATATATAATACCTACCTTAATTTTGGAAATGTCAGAAACTGTCAACGTGAATGATAATCATGGTTGATCATAACCCAATGCTCTGAGAAGAGAATTTCATCATATTTTATTAAAACCGATAAGAGCGGCGCGACCACAGAATTGCGATGAGGAATTCTTGTGCGCTTTTATTTTATGAATTGAAAAAGCAAGACAAGTACACACCTTGCATGTTATCTCTCCCAACATTTTGCTGCTTTCTTAAAAATAACAAAGAATAAAACCAACTACAACACAAATTCTGTTTATCAGGTAATTCTGATAATTCACCAATCTCTAATATGCAAGAGAGTGGATGGTAGTGTCCCCTTCGAAGGCAAACCTAGTGTCTAGCCCCGTCACCCTGTTGAGGACACACGTCATCCGAAGAGCACTACGCTTCACTTCGCTACTGCACAATTAGTATTCAAAATAATATATAAAACATTATATTTATTTTCAAAGGATAACATCACAATTTTATGTAATGCTTTGCAAACTATGCGTCTCCAATTTTTGACACCTTATACAAAATTGATTCAACGGTAAATTGAATATAATTGTCTTACTCCTCTCTTTTCTGCGACGGCTGCGGCCCTCTTGTTAGCCCTGGTCTGCTGGTCTAGCACGGCTTTCCTCTTCAGCACAGCAGCGTAAGGGTTAAGACGGAGCATGGCGCGTGTGTTGGTGAGAGGGTTGAGCTTGCGAGTAGCGCGCACAACGCGTTTGCTGCAATAAATGGTGCTGTTAGTACACAATAACAAGGAAGCATAATGAAAATGCTTATACGAGTATGTCAGAAACTGTCAACGTGAATGATAATCATGGTATATCATAACCCAATGCTCTGAGAAGAGAATTTCATCATGTGATAATATAATGGTATATGAAAAAAAAACTTATATTTCTTGGTCATTAACTGATAAATAACTTGAGATCCCAATAACTCCTATAATGATTGATGCATGTTTATTAGTGCCAATTTTTATTTTTAAATTTCAATTTATATTTAAAGGAATAATTTTAACCATACATACACAATAATGTTAAAATTAATCCTAACAAAGCTTCCATATATCTGCACCTCAACCAATCTTATAAGGGTTATATATTTCTGTCTATCCCATCAAATGATAATTGCAAATATAACTCACTTGGGTGCACGCAGAACCTTCCTGATCTCCTCAGACTTGAGCAGACGGCTGAGGTCTGTGTTGGCCATCTTGGGTTGGGGCAGATTGAAGTTCTTCTTTTCCTTTGATGGTGTCTTCCATGATCCGAATAGTGGGTCTGTAATATTTGCAATGTATAAATAAATTATTTTTTATACTAATTATATCAAAAAACAAGCCATATCATATTTTATCTTCTTGTTAAACAAAGGGCTTCACAAATAAACTTTTTAATGATTTCATGCCTTCTTTGTCAAGGTAAATTGATTAGTTATATTAAAATACCTAATACCTAGTAGAATCACATATTCTATGTGTGTATCTAATTGAATTATTTTGATAGGCTTCAATTATATCAAATATTATTATGTAGTAATAGCTCTGCACCCGTCTCTGCCACAGGGTAGACCCAGAACGCCATGCCATTACTTTGCTATTGCACTTGTTCGCAGTAACACGCAGCGTCACAGTATGGACACAGAATGTGGACATTTAGTGCATTTCTACAACACATGAGAACTTAAACAACTAGCATGGATACTCCCAAACATCAAAACTTCTTCTAGAAATAAATAGCAAATTGTGACTTCTATTCATTATAAATGTCAACTTACCAAGCCTGTTGAAGGCAGACTGCGTCCAGATGATGAATCTGCCGACATGTCCACCTGGGGCCAGTTTCAAGAGGTTCAGCTTGTTCACACTGAGCATTTCAATGCCAGGGATGTTACGGAAAGCACGGGTCAGACCCTAAAACATCAATTCATCATTATACAATCAAATCATAAATTACTAATTATCATTTAAATAATAATGAACAATCATTGGACTAATCATATGCTACTGAATCCTGTGAAGTAGGAATATATTAGCATTTAGGATTTCAAAATATTGGTAGTATAACTTAAAAAAATAGAAAAGAAATTAAGTAAACTGCACTTAATTTCTTTTCTATTAAAATAAAACACTAAATTAAATATTACTATATTCTTAAACTTAAATATAAATAGGAAAAATTAGGGGACTTTGAAGTTGCACTCCCACAACTCCTCCTGCACTACATAAGAAGAAAGAAGAAAGAAATATACTTTATTGTACACACAAATACATCAATACAAATAGACAATAGGCACTAACAATGAAACATTTAACACATTTACGTACGCAAAGGCATAAATATAAATAAGTACATAAGACTGTGATGCCATCTATTTGTGAAGATCAGTAATACATGTCATTACCAGCAATATTGATATCATGTACTCATTACTTACTCATTGTAATTATAAAAATACAATACAATAGAAAATATACAAAAATAAGCAATTTTTTAATTAATTTATTTATGTGTGGAATTAAAGTGTATTCCACAAGTCGACACACCAGACATCTGGACAATATCTGATGTTTCCTATGGGAAAGTCAATATACCCCATCAATAGTAACTCAACCGCTATTGAACAAGATGAGTAAGGCTGTTGAGGCCCAAGGAATTGGATCACCTTAGGAAGTAATGCTCTAACCCTCTAATCTCATTAGCTATCTCAATTCAATGCCTCCATATAAATCATGGATCATCTAGGCTCTTACAAATAATCCGATAGTATAACCGTAACTTCCCGGCGGTTTTGTGTAAATGAGTTAACTTTCAAGTTGAGCTAATCAGATTCATCATCACTGTCAGCAGTACTTTGTTAAAATTTCAAAGTGTGCTAGTAATAAATAATCGACGTTAAGTACCTTATCTTTGCCGTAGACGATCAACGGTCCCTTGCGCTGCAGACGGCGACGGTTGCGCATCTTTCCCTTGCCGGCGCGTAGGCGTTGCGACTTGTATACCTGTTAGTGATCACATATATTATTATTAAGTGCAATCTTTATGATAATATAGCACTAAAGACGGTACTTGTAAGAAATATAAAAACAAATAGAATTTGGACTAGATATTACAACACAAAACAAATGGCAGTAAATGACGAAAATTTTGAAAAATGCTTATTTTGTTAATGATTTCCAGATATAAATGTAATACGATGCAATACGATGTATGAAAAGGACACATACATGACTAATAGAGAAAGAAAATGTTTCAACATCAGTTTATTTCTCTCCTTAACCAACTTAGCATACCCTCATAGAATGTTTCTTAATTTGAGAATGCTGAACTAAACAATGTACTCGAACTGAATATGACATGCTGTATGTATGTTCTAGTTCAGTGTGAGAAAAAAATAAATTTTCTAAGAGTTCTTAGTTTGAGACCTACACAAATTAAATCTTTAAAGCCTGTCCAAATTTAGAGAAGCGTTTTAACTCGGGCGTAGGCGCTCGCGCGTTGCAGAGATACTAGAGCTACATATGCCGCGTCTGTCGGCGTGTCGAGATACTCGGTCGCCGTTGTCGAGTCCAGAACTACACGCGAATCGAGCGTAAAACGCTTAATCTGGACAGGCTCTTAGCCATAATCGATGGAGCAAACAGTGTTTATTTGTATATACCTTGAGGACATCAGACCAGGCCTTCACACGTCTTAGGAAGATAACAGCCTCCTTGGTCTTGGTAATTTCTTGTACCTTGTCAGACACCACCAACGGCAACTCTGGGATCTTGTCAATAACATGACCTGATTAAGAAAGTATATAAATAAAACCTTATACAAAACAGAACTGAGATTTTAATAATATAAAAATGAATATAGTTCTGTGGTACAACAGTATCCACAAATAATGGTACTGCTGATCTTCAGAACTGTTCTTTACCCTGCATGAGAGTTACTCACACATAGGTGTAAGCAGCTAGGCAACAGGGTTCAATTTAGTCATTTATTAACTACAACTGACAACTAGCTAACCAGACACAGAATCCTCTAAGGAAAAGCACATACATTTCTCCATTGATCCAATCCACTCCTGTTTAGATTTATTCAATGTCTAAATAAATACTATACTTATGTTACATGAGAAAAAATAAGCCCTCTTGCATCAGTATGATAACATAGTATAGTAAAGGTTGACTGCCTTGTGGTCTAGGTATCTGGTTCAAATCCCGGGTCGGACCAAAATTTGTTATTGGTATTTTTCAATTTCCAATAACAGTCCGGAGACAGGAAGTTGGCGGTGTTACAACCTCCGTGCCTCAAAGAGCACATTAAGCCGACGGTCCTGCGCCTGATTTCTCTCTGGTCGTTTCGGACTGCCTTCCCATCGGAATATGAGATTGAGGTAATAGAGAATGCACTCGAGTCTGCGTGCACACTTGTGCATTATAACTATGCCACGTCTATATAGACGGCCGGCGTCGCCGAAATCGGCTATGACAACATTATTATTTACTATTATAGTAAAGGGTTACATTTCTTTTTCATATTTTTTTAAGTTGTTTTATATCATTCAGCTATTATCCTTTTATAAATAGATTTCCTCTTCAGGGTGGTAAATATTACTTTATATTGTACTGTATTACTTATTATAGCCTATTATAATTAATTGAATGCATTTACAATTTAATTAGTTCTGAGAAAAATTGATCTAGTTGCTGTGATTCATTAGTCTTAAAAATTACATTTGCAAACAAAATTTACAATATGACAGATGGCGATGGTGCAGTCTATTATTGGTTACCAAAAAAAATATAATATTGAAATGATAGTGTCTTTCATCGAGAATTCCCAGACATAAATATACCACATCTGAGTTGTTGGAATGAAATATTAATCTCGTCTCTTATGGAAAAGCACACATAGTTGAGTTATGAATGCAAGTAGAATAGAGACCTGCTCTCCCAGCTCCTCTGACTCAGCAGTAATGCTGCAATGTCTATTCTCACATCCATCTCTCTGGGGCTCCTACCTCTAGCCTGTACGAGGGCAGGCACTCCGGCAGCAGCAACGGCGGCGGCAGCCGCAGCTCTGCGCTGCCTTAGATTGACGCGACGGTGCCAGCGCCTCCAGGGCTTAGTGGGTGCAAACATGCGACCACCACGGCACATGTTACCGAACGCACCCTGGCCAGACCTAAAGAGAGAGACATTAATTGTAAATATCAATTAACAGTATCCAGCCATTAAACATGAACATTAGACATCTTACTAATATTATAAATGCAAAAGTTTGTAAGAATGTTTGTTACTCTTTCACACAAAAACTACTGAACGGATTTTCATGAAACTTTACAGTAATATAGCTTTTATATCAGAATAACATAATAAGTTAAAATTTGGGATCATTTTTGAAGTCCGAAATCCACGCGGGCGAAGCCGCAGGCGGAAGCTAGTATAATTATATTACAGTTAAATTTTAAGTTAGTAAAGTTGAGTCCTAATTTACTCAAAGAGACCTTTAGAAGTTTTTTGATGTGTTGTAAATTATTTAACCCTAAGCTTTTTGGTATTAACATAACTTATTTAAAGAAATATGCTTTGCAATATAATAAATAGATGTATTCTTTATGTCGACACACCACTACCAATAGACATAGTAGTGTTTCCTAGAAGAATTTTTATATACCCCATAAATGTACCTGGAAAGACAATGTAGTGTACAACCAGGAAGAGTTTGGGGATAACAATAATATAATATTCATTTATCATCATCAGCCAGATCCATCCACTTGTGTACCTCCCTTTTACCTCAATTTTTAAGCTATCAAGCTTAAAAATTCAGCTACTGACAGGGTTACCATACATCCAAATTAGTCCAGACATGTCCGGACATCTAGACTTCTGTCCGGACTTTGTTCAGCCCTATACTTTGTTCGGACTAGATAATTTTTAATCTTTACTAATTTCCCACTACCTACTCTAAAAACAAAATATAAATCTTTAACAATTCCACCGTGCATCCATGTCTACCTACTATACCACTGTTACATGTTATTAAGTGAGTGGAAACAATGGTTATTAAGTGTTTCAAAACTTAAAGAGCTTATTCTTTCCTCAAAGGTTCCAAATCTGTTGGACCTCTGGTGTTACAGATATCTGTAGGCGTTGGTGATCACTTTACATCAGGTGACCCAACTGCTTGTTTGCCTCTGATGCTATAAAAAATAACATTTAAAATTATGTATTTCTAAACAATTTTAAAAAATGTCTTGACTTTTTTTTGAACTGTCCGGCTTTTTGTCAGGACTTTTCAAATTTCTAAATAGCAACCCTAGGTACAGACAGACGTGTTAACAATTCTGGTAGATGAAAGACAGATTCACTATAATTTGTTTATAAACAATATTTCAAGGATAAATGAAAGCTACCTGTGGGTACCACCACCACGGACACGTGGGATACGGGCTACAGCACGTCCAGTTCCCCATGATTCAGCACTAGTTTGATGACCTGCGAAATTTCATATTAAATTTAGTCACCATACTAAAATTTCAAGAACACAGACGGTATTAACTAGAGCTGGGGTTCCCAAACTTTTCTTGGCCAGGAACCACTTTTATATTATTCTCGATAACAGGGACCACGAAGTATGTATAATAAAAATTTGCAGTCACTGGGTGGCAAACAACAACTTAACACCTGCTAAATTTAAAATCATTTGCGGACCATTTTTAAGCTTCTGCGGACTACTAGTTGTGAATCATTAAACTAGAATAATGTAATAAATACGACATGGCTTAATCCATGTAAGTTAGATATAAATACCACAAAACTAATGGATATTGTTAATAAAACATTTAATTTCTAATAGACCAGTAGCAGAACTAAGGCATCAGCTGATATGTATGCTGATATTGAGTAAGATATGTGTAAACTTTAGTAAATATGAATTACAAAAGTGTATAATTAGAATGTAGTAATAGCTCTGCACCCGTCTCTGCCATAGGGTAGACCCAGAACGCCATGCCATTACTTTGCTATTGCACTTGTTCGCAGTAACACGCAGCATCATAGTATAGACACTGAATGTGGACATTTAGTGCACTTCCGCTTCATATCAATAACCTTTAGTAACAAGTCTGCTTTAGACATTCTTCAAGTATGATTCATCACTAAATAAGATGTTGTAACTTACCGGCCTCTTTGTTCACTGAGTAGGGCTGTCTCGAGTTCTTGGACATTGAGACGTGAACATCGTTGACGAGGTCAGGGCGGATGGGCGCCTTGAACACGAAAGGAAGAGGGACGGATGCATCAGCAACCTTCTCACTCTTCTCAGAGTATACCGACACTAAAGGTCGGGCGACTGATAAACTCTGAAAATAATTAAATTTTATTAATTTTGAAACTGTGTTTGTGACTAGAATGCAGCAAAATATAAACAAAAATGTTGTTTTCTACATGTCGACACACCGCTAACATGAGACTCAGCAGTGTTTCCTAAAAGAAACTTTATATACCCCTAAATTGTACCTGGAGAAGCGGAAATGCGCACAACCAGGAAGAGTTCGGGGATAAACACATCATACTCGACAAAATTGAAGTTGTTCGTTACTAAAACACACAGTATGCCATAGGAAAAGGATATATTAACCTTATTTTAGGTATTCCTTCTAAAGTAAAAATTTAATTTGTTGAACAACAAATTTTACATAACCTCAAACATAACCTTAAAACAAATGTGTACGAAAAAATTTCTTCCTCAAAAAACCGACATAAAAAGGGTTAATATAAAGTAGAGAAATAACTATGAAACATACTTCGGAAATAGCCGAATCTTGAGTACCTTCAGATTTAGTACACGTTCAGAAGAGACTAAGTAACAATACGCCATTTTAACATTCAATTTGTTACGATTGTGGATACGAAATTTGTATATACTAAGTTTTTTAGATACATCCGAGTGTGAAAACTTACGTTTCATGATCAGATTACATGTATTTCATGAACTAATACCGAAACACGTGGACCAAGCACCATTCATTTATGTTAAATACCAACAAAACACTTTCACTTTATGTTATTCTACACTTATAAATGTTTTAAGCTATATTTACACTTTCATAAATTATTAACTTACCATTTCGCTAGCTATTCCTAGCTATTCCTCACAATAAACACTAAATACGGCGGTATAGACCATCCGCCATGCCACGGAGGAATAAAAAGACCGGATGTCATATACAATCTGACATTCATTAGCGACAGTTGCCAGTCAAAAATAATCAACAACAACTTTGAATTACACGAGCGCTTTCGTGTGTATTTGTAATTTATTGTTACTGTGGGGTATTCTTTTTTACATTTTTTGTATTATGAGCAAAATACAAAACATTTAATTAGATCATACATAAATGTGTGAACACATAAAAGGACTCAGTATAAGGCAATCTTCTAAAGATCGCTTTGCTAATGTAAAACACGGTCATCAACTTTATGTAATAAACCAATTATTATAATATTATCAATAAGTTAATAGTAACTACTAACTATTAATAAGCCGGTTTGGTACTTAAAGGTAAAAACTTGCTTTAAAATGTGTACCTTAGCGCGTACAATAATATTTGACTTAAGCTTGTGTTTAAACATGTCTGTGTTCTTACAGAATAATATTTAATTAAACACATTGCTGTATGTTATTTTATCTAAGTGCTTTAACTTAGACTACTCTATGTACCAAAAATAAATTTACAGCAGTATTGTCCCACCAATTTTGCGATTTAAATATTATTATTGTGCAACAGTACCTACTGTCCATAATAAATTATAAAATAGATGAATTTTGTCAACCAGCATTAAAATAAAATATAGCTTATAAAACTAAAAAGCAGCTTTCGTAGAACGTTTAGCACTGACAATATCGGTGAATTCATAAGTAGAATAGTTGCAAGAAAATTTTTATTTTTTCATCCAAAACTACAAAACGGCATCAGATAAAATTTTGCACAGGAACAGAATAAAATCTAGATTTTTAAACAGTCGGTTATATTATTATTGGTTTTTTAATAATTTTAATATTTCTTTAACTTATTCTATTTAACATACATAAATTGGCATTGATTTACAAATTACTCGGACTCATTGTGAAAAACTTCTAAACAGTTATTTTTTGCAAGTCCGGCAAACATGTATCTCTACAATGGTAAAGGATATTGTACATAGGCATCATAATATTTAAAATCATGAAACTTTGATCTTATTCTATTTTCATTATTTTAAGTAGATATTACTAATCCACAGAAAAGGGTAAATTCTTTTTTTTTTTTTTTTT
>LUGF01015794.1:6021-22353 GCA_001625245.1 Calycopis cecrops | reverse complement strand
GTAGTCTCTATGCAGATGTCTATGGGCGTCGGTAGTCATGAAAATGGCTACAACTGCTCATTTGCCCCCTTATACCATAAAAAAAAAAAGTGGTGGGGTAAGCCCGTTTAAAAAAGCCATATTTGTCTCTATGCTTAAAATGGATCTACAAGAAGTTTGTAAGAGGTAGTGCCCTTCTTTGCAGCCGAAATGGGCCGCCACGACCGAAGTGGAAACTCTCGCTTACAGGAGGCGTAAGTGACAGCTACGCTGGCGCGTTTCGTTCGGTGTGTGTTTCCGGCGGCCCATTGAGGAAGGAGGTGAAGCAGTGCAACGCATCTGCATAGCCTTGTGTGGATGTTTATGGGCGTCGATAGTCATAGCAAAGGTTAAAAATTAGATTCAGTTCTATGTATGGAGTGCCCTTTATTTTTTAATTTATTTATTTTTATTCAAAATTCGAATAGCGGTTTACAGAATACATCAACCTACAAAGTTTCAACTACAAAGACCCAATAGTTTCGGAACAAATTGACCGTGACATACGGTCGGACAGACAGACATCACGAATCAAACACGAACAAAAATCGGAAGCCTTGTAGGCTTCCGATTTTTGTCATATGGCTAAGGAACCCTACACACATAGACCTACATAGTGTTTCGTGACTTTGAGATTGTTCTTGAAGTTAAAACAGAACATTAAAAACAAATAAAATAAATGTAAGTGCTACAAACTTAAAAACAGAAATAATTATTATTTCAAATAGACATGAGTACATAAGTGCTAGCTATATGAAAAAAATATCTCTTTTTTCAACCGAATATAAATTCGACCGAATTTTTAGAATGTCGGACAAATGGTTATTGCAGTTGTTGGTACACTTCTGACCTGAATATGTTGTTGAAATTATGAGTTAATTATAATAATAAATGCGGTTATCCGTATTATATCCATATTAGATCAAACCTGCAGGTAATAAAATTGCAGAGAGTGTCTAACGATCTTGATGATCAGAAATGTACCCATAACTCCATTGGTATGACAATGGTGTCATGACTTGGACGGGATAAGATGTTTAGTTGTCTGAATCATAGTTTTTATGTTTGAATGAAACTCTATTTATTCAGCGACCCTGCGCCTAGGCTTAAAACATCTTTAAGGATATTTATTATTCAGATTGTTTTAGACCCCCATAACACATAACATTAGGTTTTTTTATAGTACCTACATGAAAGCAAACTTTTTGACGAATGTCACAACCGCATGATTGCTACACAACTGCGTGGGCAACGCTACTTTCCTTCTCCCCTCCAATGGGCTAAGACGAATCGAGGCGATACGTGATAGCATAGTTGTTGTTTATTCACGCCGAGGTGTGAGAGCGAGAAGTTCTCCCCATCGTGCCAGCCCAAATCTGCTGCAGTGCAGGATGGCACTACCTAATGAATTTCTCTTCAATTGCTTGGCTAATTAACCAACGACACTTTATTATAACATTTGTTAAAATAATATAAAACTATCATTTATGATTGAAGTATTTACAGCAAGGAAGTTCCTAGAATTAAATCTAGAAATTATTCTTGGAAGATATACACAAATCTATATACTGTATCTCTAGTCGTATTGTAAGCGGAACTGAAGGCTTCGTTCACAAACGCATCCAAATCGGTTACAAAATTTTCCACGTCTTGCCAAATTTTCTCATCACAGGAATCAGCTGTCATTCCGGACAGGAGAATTATCGTAACTACCATCTGAAACAAGAATTTATTTACATACTAGTTGAGTTGCTGGTTTTCTCTCACTGTTAATAAATTTTATTGCATATTAGCTGTGCCCCGGGGTTTCACCAATCATCCATATCTTAGCATCGTAGGCATGCCTACGTCATAACATCTACCTGCATGCCAAATTTCAGCCCGATCCGTAATTGTTTTGTAGATGCGTTGTTCTGTTTTCCAATGAACCGTCGGAAAGTTATTGGCCGCACGAAACGAGACAGAATAGCTCTAATTTTTTTACTATACATTAGTAGATATACTAGTTCATTAATATACATTGTTAAAAGCAAATACGCCATTAGAATGTAGCACAATACTATGTATAATCAAGTGACTTATAGTATTATTTTATGAAGCAAATACCTTTGAGATTTTTTTATTAAATTTAAATGGTTTTTAGTTTGGATCTAATACAATCTCATATATTTTTTGACAATATTAAGAGATAGATCAAGCGAGGAAGAGAGGGAGAGAGATCGAGTAACAGAAAGAAAAAGACAGGCAAAAAATAGTAAGATAAAACAGCAGTTGTGAAGTAACCAAAAAGAAATATTTATTGCACACACGGTGGTCCATGGAGGTGGAAGGAGAAAGGAGGGCAGCGCATCTGTATAGCCTCTATGCGGATGTTTGTGGGCGTCGGTAGTCATGAAAATGGCTCCGGCTGCTCGTTTGCCCTCCTATATCATAAAAAAATACACTTCATTACAGGTATTTGCTTTTTTTCAAAAAATTTTTCAAAAGATAATTAATAATACCGTGAAATTGTATAAATTGACCTATGGCTTATTGCATTTTGAATTTTTGCCACCATTATCTTGGACCGTATTTTGATTCTCCGTCAAACAGATTACATCTATAGTAACGTTGCTTAGTAAACCGTCTAAAAGTCTCATAACGACTCCCCCAATTCCCGTGCCACCTACCGCTTTTCCACTACACGGTACATCAGTTGTATCAATTGTGTAAAATAAATCGACCAGCAGGATAAACGTGACAATAATTTGAAATAGGTGTGTAATATTATTAGACATATTCTCTACTTCACAACATAATAACAGTTTGTCTGATATGCACTTATCTTAGTCCATTCATGGCATAAAGTTTGTTAATTCGTGCAAAATCACAGACAAAACCTTTTTATAATAATTTTTACACCCACTGATCAAAATTGGATCGCAAATGGTAATGGTAGTCCAAAAACAATTATAAAATAGAAGAAATATTTGTCACCTAAATAATATAGGTACCTACGTCTTTCATAAAAACATTATAGCTATCCATAATATAGCGATGTTATTGAGGTGGCGCCTGTCGCGCGTTTTATTCGTATGCCGCATTTTGAAAACGCGGAATAAAATGAACTTTACAAATAAGTAGAAAATTTTAGTAAATTTAAATGTACTAACTCACAACTTACCAATAGTTTTACCATCTTACAAATGTTCTTGTATGAATAATACCTATCTATGACTGACGCTGTAGACACTGAGTTTTATTATTTTTCGTTATAATAGCATATAAAAAAAACGAATAACTTGAACAATAGTGGTTAAACGTGATTGTAAAATGGAGTTTCTTAACAGACACGACAATAGATATTAAAAAAATCAATAACGCACCTTTACATATAAACTGTCAAGACATCACAATAATTTAATAAACCAACAAATTTGCGATTGACAAATTCAGAACTTTCAGAATTATGTTGCAAATCATGAGAAAATTACATTTATCTACACATTATTTTATATTCATACAAATGCTACTCGAAAGAACCGTCTCAACTAGCACACGACATATCGTATCGTATGCTGTAAACAATTAAAATTAATCTGAATTCATGTGAGAGTCGAACATTATAAAACTTTGTTTTTCGAATTAGACTCAATTGAACTCAACTTTTACTTTTCCTCCTTTTTTCTTATCAGTTTTATTGGACGTTCAAATTCTATTCGATTTCATTACCAGACTTTTTATCATCAATTTGTAAAGTGATTTTTTCCCGCGTCCAGTTTTATATTTTTATGATAAAATATGTTAAATTTTATCGGTTTATTTTACTTTCAAACTGTCGCCCATAAGATGATTGTTATCTTACTTGCACAATATTTAAGCTCGCTATTCAAAGTTTTTTTTTTATCGTTGGAGATATTCTAAGAACGACTTATAGAATCATTACAATTTAATCACATATTACTAAACCTCGAGTGGCGGCCTCGCACCGGAAGACGGAGTGTTGGACGGCCTCCAACCCGGTGGACTGACGACTTGGTTAAGGTGGCGGGGACTCGCTGGATGCAAGTGGCTCGTGACCGTGACCTTTGGCGCTCTTTGGGGGAGGCCTATGTCCAGCAGTGGACGTCTTCCGGCTGAAGATGATGATGAGATGATTACTAAACCATGATATATACTAATAATATAAAGCTGAAGAGTTTGTTTGTTTGATTAGTTAGTCCATTCAGCGAGGAAGGCTATAGGCTACTTTTTAACCGACTGCGGTAAAAAACGAATTCACGTAAACGAAGTTGTGGGCGTCCGCTGGTTAATAAATAAAATAATGAATTAAATGAAAATAAATAATGATTTTTTTGAAAATTATAACTAACTCGTAACTATCATTCGTTCATATTTGCAGGTCGAATCTGTATTTGTTACAATTATTTTGATTTTTGTGCCCGTGATGAAGCAAATATCTTTAGCTAATCTTTATTTTATCTTTATTATGCCGTCTGACGTAACGGAGACTGAGCCTCATCAGACCAAAACCGATGTCCACTAATGGACCGTTTGTAAACCCTCATGACATTTCACCGTTAGCACCACGTGACACGTTTCTCGCATTCAGTTTAACTGCGCAGTTAAGTTGGCCGGCTAACGTGAAATATTTAGAAGAGCGCCTCAGGATATAACCATAACAGTGTTGATGGGACCTTAAACATTATATCCGTGGCGGATATAAAGGGCTTGTAGCATTTTTTGTATACGGGGCAAACGAGCAGTCGGAGCCATTTTCATGACTACGGACGCCCATAGACACCCATAGGGATTATACAGATGCGCTTTCCTCCTTTCTCCTCCCACCTCCACGGGCCACCTGCTACTTACACACCGCACGAAACGCGACAGCACAGCTCTTACTTTACTCTCTCGTGTACGCGAGAGGTACCTCCCGGTTCTTGCCGGCTCAATTAGGCTGCATGCAAGCTTGCAGTGTGGCACTACCTCTTACTAATTCTAGGCATTAAGCATTAGTGAGGCGCCCTTGCTGAATTGTAACTGAGTTTGAGCTACGGCGGTGACTCTGGTACTGCGTGTAAGCTCATCTCATAAGTATGATCTGTGATGACCTCAATAAAAATCAGTAAGTGAGGATACTTGTTGAAGTCGGTGTATCTTATTAATATTATAAATGCGAAAGTTTCTATGTGTGTTTGTTTGTTTGTTACTTCTTCACGCAAAAACTACAGAACGATTTTCATGAAATTTGGCACCTACGTAGAGAGTAACTTGGATTAACACATAGGATATTTGTTATTCCAAAAAAATGCTCTCGTAAGATGCTATGGGATGAATTTCCACGGGATCGAAATTTACGCGAGTAAAATCGCGGGCCGCAGCTAGTTTTTAATAAATCCAATTTTCGCATCGGGTGCACCAGAGCTTTACTTACAATTTATAGATATTTAATCACATTATGAGCCCTCTGAGTTTGTTTTGACAGGACTAGGGTTGAACCGGTGCGCGGTGGTAGAATATGTATTTGCTGACGTTCGAAACGTACCCTCTATTTTATAATTATATTTGCAATTAAAACTTTTTCAATATTTTCTCATTCATTCATAATTTTATTAATTTTATTTCATTTATGAAATTTATAAAACAAAGTGATTGAACGTTGTTATCAAGTTGTCGACGGTCTACTGGCGTTGCGGACTTTACGTCTAGATAAACTTGTGCTGTGCAACTTCGTCTATATCGATTAGAACTTTCCAGTGCTTCTGTAATTGTTCCATCGATTTTTACCGACAAATGATAGAGCGGTTGTGCTGATTGGCTTTGCCATAAGAGTACCTTGCGTTTGCCTCGTTATGGTAGAAGAGGTAAGCGGGTAAATTTGACACTACTAAATGACGAACATCCACAAACATCAGGTAATTTGACTTAACTATATGACTACATGTGCATTGTTGTGTGGGAATCATTAAGAAAAAAGAATTTTCATTATTATAAACAATGACGTTGGGTGATATTAACAAAGTCAGAGACACGATTTATTAATAAAATATTAACAAAGTAAAAACATTAACAAATTAAAAATAAATTATTTTGATGAGAGCAATTTAAAACGAAACATAATATACTAGTATTGTGCATTTTTGAAGTATGTTTTATAAACACAAAACAGATTTATTATTATAATAAATCTTTCGTCGATTATTTTGATGATGGGTATATGTTGCAGCTGTGTAGCTTTGAGATTTTGGTTACCCATTTGACAGGGAGCGGACGGAGGATAAGACAACTGCGTATTTGTGCAGATATCTATGGGCGTCGCGCCGATTGTCATGAAAACTCTTCAACTGCTTCTTCGCCTCCCATAAACAACGCTACAAAGGTTTTTTTTTATAGCATAGGAGGCAAACGAGCAGTTGACCTAACTGCTCGTTTGCCTGATGTAAAGTGAACACCAACGCCCACAGACATCCCTAACACCAGAGGTCTAACAGATGCGTTGCCGACCTTTGAGGAAAGAACAAGCTCTTTTCTTGAAGATCCCAAGGTCGTATCGGGCCGGAAATACCGAGGGGGGCAGCTGATTCCATATTGAAATGGTGTCACCATGTGTGCGAGAGGTACCTCTGTAGATATCAATTCAGATGCAATGCTGCACGACATTACCTCTTAGGAACAATTATTATTGACAAAGAGTTTTTTATGGTATAGGAGGGCAAACGAGTAGTCGGAGTCATTTTTTCGAATACCGGTGCCCATTTACATAGTTGTTATACAGATGTGGTGCCCTCTTTCCTCCTTCACCTTCCATGGGCCACTGGCTACGAACGCACCGCACGAAATGCGACAGCACAGCTGTTACTTTACACCGGTCTCGTGTAATCGAGACTGCATGCATGCAGTGTGGAACTGTCTCTTACAAAATGCACCTTCATGATATTAAAGTTGATTTGTTTTGTTGTTTGTTGAAAATTGTTGAAAATAGCGAGTGTACGACGCGACACAGACAAAAGCTTATTGTCACTGCAAAATAAACCTTCCATTGTCAACATATAATTCATGGCTTTTAAATAAAATAGAACTATGTACAAGTTTCAATAATGTTCTTCATTTATATTATTTACTACAAAAGTTTGTTGGTGGATTTTCGGTAGCAGTAGCCGGTACTAGATGGATGCTAGAAGCAGAAGATCGATCGTCTTCAGTTCAATTCAATTCAATTTAATTGTTTTATTTGCATAAATATGTGTACAAAAAAGGTAATACATACATCAGGTGGTTTCCAACATTTTCTGCCTTTTCGGCGTGCAAATGTCTTATAACTAACATTGATATTTAATCTAAAGTTTATCCTACAACAATATAATATTTTACTTAACTTCGACCTTATCTTCTTCAAAAGGTATGTCATGCAGTGGGATGATGAAGGCTAAAGATTATGATGAAGTTATTTACGATATCCTATACATGATTATTTATTGAAGACCAGCAAAACTTTCGGATTTGGTTATGAACCGAAAATATATCAAATGTACGTCCTAATAATTTAACTCCAACGTTACTATTACTTTAACCCGGCGCCATTGCCACCGTGAAGAGCGACTTCCCCAGCTCAAAAGAAAGTTTACACCGACACTTAACACACAAACGGACTTCCTTAAGACATGTATCTCGCTATACGTTTCCCTGCGGTCCCGAGACTGTCCGTGCCCAAGACGGATCTCAAACGTGGTTTACACAAACGTGTTGTCTAAACAAAGTGCTCTCACACACTGACCCGTATTTTTCTTAATAATTTTATTAATTTTTTCTTAATTATTTTGTCGTGATAAAACTTCTTTAAAATACTCATAATTTGTAACCAAACGAAATAAAGCCAATACTGTATATACCAAAGACCCCTAATGTTTGGATAGTGAATTAATATTGGTTACTAGTGCTGTCTAGGCAATAGATGTCTCGCTCTCTTCATGCCAGTATTCGTGAGTCTGAATGCCGCCCAGAACATGTACGTGTAAATCAGACACTTATTATGTTTATTTCTATTAAAAAATCTTATTATTTTCTTTACAAAATAACGGAAATCTCTTTATTTTAATAAAGTGGTTAATATTTTTTTTTTCTATGTTGTTAGGTGCTTGTCACACTGCCACGCGTCACGCAGCGTAGCGCATGAATGCGTGCTCGAACGTTGCTTGTAAGTATCTCAGTTTGTATAGAAAACACGTTTCTACGCTCGTATGCGCGTGATCCGCATGGACGCTCGTAGATGCATTTTCTGTGTGTTGGATTGTGCGTGTTTTCTATACAAACGGATATACAAGCAACGTTCGAACACGCATTCACCCGCTACGCTGCGTGATGCGTGGCAGTGTGCCAAGCGCCTCAGGGATCGGCAATTATTTAAGATACTAATATATTAATATTTAAAATACTGTACTCATCTTATAAACTACATTTTATAATATCTAGTAACAATATCTTTCATTTTATGTGAGTCCTATCTTCAAGTGTGTTTCAAATAAAGCGGAACAGATGTAAGAGGTTTTCTACAGACGGCAAGTCCCAGTGGCAAGTGTATTGACGTAGCCCCGTCTAGGTTAGACAAATATTTCTTCTGTATTTTTTTTTTGTTTACTTTGTAGCCTTTATACTAGGCTGGATTTATTCAGACAATAGGCTGATAACATTTAAAACCATACAATAAAAACCATTGCATTTAGCGATGCCCATGGTTTCTGAAGATCTTATAACTCGTAATATCAATACAGATGGAGGTCTAAAAAGTAATAACTTCCTGATGTTGGCATCATACGCCAAATTTCCACTCAAGTTCTAATGAACCCGCGCTAACTTCCGCCCGCGACTTGCCCTTATATTGCTTAAACTTCTCGCCCACTACCGCTCGATATATTAAACTCTTGTTTACTTGTTATGAGTATTAACCGACGTCATGTGCTCTACAGTTCTTAGCAGACGCTTGTAGCGCTACGTAGCTGTGCTACGAGTAGACATATTTCCACTTACCTACGCCATTCATCATGTTTCTAACGCCATAGTTTTTGAAGTAAAACTTATATACGAGCTCTTAACAAGGGGGCGAGAACGTCACAAAAGTCAAACATCGGGCGAGGCCAATGAAAGTTGCCATTCAAATTCCAAATTCAAATTCGATTTAAGTAAAATTTTTGTATTTAAAATAAATATCATATGACATGTTATTTCATCGTAACTACGGTAATGAAAATTAATGATTAAATTTTACTTCAGTTGTTTGATCTAAAGCACACACTTTTTTTTTCACTAACAAACCATTATCGTTATTTCCTACAAAAATGTAAAGGTGTTAAAGACGTTTGTACTGAGATCCACACCTCTTGCTTACTAACATCGGTTCGCAAGTACAACTGTGTACACACCGGAAAAGCCGCCTGCACCTGAGTAATCACATACGAGCTCGGATACTGTACTTGTAGTCAACTGATGTGGAGCTCAGCAAACAATGGCATTTGTTCACTCCTGAAGAGAGCTTTGCCACTGTAAGAATGGACAGAGAGAGAGAGAGTAGTGAGATAGATATAAAATTGCTGCAGTACATATCGAGCTGCCACGACCAATAAAGTAAATTTCTGTGATATTTAACTACGACGCCGATAGATAATTTGGTCACGATATCCGAAATAAAATTTAATTAAAGTGGCATGCTGGGAGAGGCCTATGTCCAACAGTGGACTACAACAGCCTAATGATGATCCGAAATTACAAACCCACTAGGTACAAGTACTACTTAGTAGGCACTTATAGTATATATGGTTTCATGTAATGCCTCTCGCTCTTATCAACCCTGTATGTTAATTCCTTTAATAAATATATAGTACCTGGTTGACCGAGCTTCGCTCGGTTTCGCTCAGAAAATGTCTATATCTTGAGAACCGAGCTTTTCTCGAACCTGGGACCTTGATAAATCGATTGCTTGAGCCGAAAAACCCCTAATCTGTGTAAACTTTCATGAAAATCGTTGGAGCCGTTTCCGAGATCCTGATTACACATATATATATATATATATAAATATACAAGAATTGCTCGTTTAAAGATATTAGATATAAAAAAAAATGTTGACTCGCAATTAAACCTTTTTATATGTATGTTATAAGTATTCGAACTATTTTCGTATAAGATTAAAATTAAAATACAGTGTATATCAAAATTGTAGAGATCTAAGTATTTAATATCTCGACTGGCAGGGATTTTATAACTTGTTATTACCGCAACTTCTTAAGCTATGCAAAACGTAATTGGCTCACATATTTAATTTAATTGGGTCGAGTGAAGCGCAGCGAAAATTTCTTGAGAAAATTTGTCGATTTATTTAAAGATTTTTCGATTTATTTTAGAAATCTATCAACATAACGTGTCAGCTACTCGGTCGCGTATTGTGAGGGCACCGAATGGCCAAGAAGGTTGTTGTTTGTATATAAGCTTGAGTGAGAAGCATTGTATATTCAAATAATTAAAAATTTTATCTGAGCATCAGGGTTAAACCCACGTCAAATCTTCCCTAAGGCGATCATTATTGTTTCGGGTTCAAAATTATTTTAATGCAAAATTAATTTTACACACAAGCTCAAATTAAAATTATAACAAAACTTGAATTTGTCATTTTAATAGTCATAAACGTGCTTTTCGGGTTAGTAGTCGTTTCGCCCAAAATGTTTGCCCAAATTGGGTGAAACGACACTTTCTATTTTTTAGACTGTTACTAGGAGTCGTTTCGCCCAAATTTTATTTTATTCAACACATACAAGATTTAGGTACAATCGAGTAGCGAGTGCCTTCGTAAAAAAGAGGAGGTTCTTAAGGGGGACAAACGATGTCCCGCGAGGCACTGCTAGTCTTTGATACAGATTCCACAGTGCGCGAGTATACAGATTCCAACTTACGCTTGGCCAATTTTATGATAAAAGTGGGCAAATAAGCTTTCTGGAGGAGGTAATACAGATACTTTGCAATCCTTATTTTCTCCTAAATTAGCCACCACCCTGTGAGTTACTAACAAACCTCACGATGCGCGATAGTATAGCTGTCATTTCACGGCTGTATTATACCTACAGCGAAATCGGCCTGGTCACGACGGCATAATTGGGCTGCAGTGATACTACTTCTGTCAAACGGTAGATACGTACATTTCAATAACGGACTAGGCGCCTATTTTTTTTTAAAGGTATAGGGGGGAGAGGGGGGGAGCAAACGAGCAGTCGGAACCATTTTCATGACTACCTACGCTCATAGACATCCGAATATAGGCTATACATATGCGCTACCCTCCTTTCTCTTCCCACCTCCATGGACCACCGGCTACTTACACACCGCTCGAAACGGGACAGCACAGCTGTCACTTTACGCCGGCCTCGTGTAAGCGGGAGGTACCTCCCCGGTCGTGCCGCCCCAATTCGGCTGCATGCAAGCATGCAGTGTGGCACTACCTCTTAATAAAACTACTTGGCAACTTGTCGTTGCCTCGAATAACAAAACTTCTAATACTAAGTCCGGAGCACAGAGCAGATCATTAAAATCTACGCTCGTACGTAGTGTACTTAATAAGACAGCGATGTCTCTGGGAATGCAAACTACTCTGTACTCGCCAACACTTGGTCTGAGTCTGCACGCTAAGACTTCTCTACTTTGTCAGTTCGTTTCTCATATTCCACTTGGGACTTTTGCCTACTGGTTAATTGTGCTCTATCAACGAAAAAAATATTGGTCAGGCGAGCATTCTGATTGACATACCATTGGACTATTAGAATATGGGAATAAAGGAATCCAGAGTGCGACTTGTCACCCCTTTAAGGTATTATTATTTCGCCCACACGAACGCAATGGCACCGATCCCGGTACATAATCTAAAGTGGTAATTACTCGTAAGTAGGAACGATCTTCCTGTCTCTTTTTTTCATCTTACAACCTGAGCGTGATCTTATAAGCTGAGTGGCAACTCGCAAGTATATTTACTGGCCCACGTGAAATCACTGTCAAATGCAGATCTCGTAGGATATAGAAAATTATACAAAGGTAACACAGTAGCAGCGCTATCGCAGTAACCATTACCATTAAACCTTTAAGATTTTGTATGTGTTACGTACTTATAAAGTTAGGTAAATGATAAAAATAAAAGAAGAAAAATAAATTTATTCGATGTGAATGGTCGTAAGCGGAATGTTGCAATTAGTAAGTGCATCGAGTCTTCCTTCAGACATCCTCAGAACTTCAATAGATATCTAATTAATTTGAGCACTCCCGGGCCGGAATTTGAGGTCTTACTTAACCAAGAATGGACGGAAAGAAAGAAAGAGATAATGAATGAATAGCTTTTATCTAATGTTTAACCAATTTTCAGTAAAAACGTTATGCTGCCACTTATACGTGCTAGACAATTGTATCTGCGTATTCAATTCTGCACTTTATTATATCCCTTACAAACAGCTTGTCTCTAACTATGGCTGCCGTATGGGCAATTCAGCTACGAGGACATTACCCCTTCATAGAAGGGTTTTTTTTAATTATTAATGTGTTATCTTTTACCTTGGAGTCTCATGTTGCCCCTTAAGGTTCTAAGAGGCTTCTACAGGGAGGATATAATTAATTAAAATACTATTCTGAAACAAATATCAAATCGAACAACGTCATAAAGGAAACTCAATAAGAGAAAACTTTCACGGGTTTTTACAAGTTCACAAATACAAGTTTTTATTGAGATGATTAAAGTTGGATCGTTTAGGCCGATCGTTACCCCAACAACTTCTATGACTAATGAGAAAAGTAAAAAGCCAAGCGTGATCTGAGATTCGCAATAAGAGCTCTTCCTTAATTCAGAGACACAATAGACGTTAAGATAGGTAATTATGAGCTTTTTAAGATTACGGACTTTTAAACCGTATAAAAAGCAATAGTGTAGCCATTAAGGTGTTCGCACATTATATCGACTCGACTCCGACTCCACTTCAACTCAACTCCGACTCGAATTCAATTCAAAGTTGACTAATTCTTTGTAATGTGCGAACACCTTTATTTGACGATCCACGACGGCAGTGCACAACCGATTGGCTCAATTGGTAATGCGACAGTATGTATGTGTGTTACTCCAACGGTTGTATCTACTATATTCTACGATGTTTCACGAGTTTTTTTTTTATTACGCCGGGAAAATGCTTTTATGCACCGTCCAACCGGTCTTGGGTGGACCGGAAGGGTGTGTCGAACTCGGCACGAATTTCGTGCCACTACCGACTAAAAATCACTGCGAGAGCCTTCGGCCGCTATCGTGGAGTGCTCCGGATCTGGTAACAACAGGACACTCCAGCGATATTTTACGAGTTGCCCCACTAGTGCTCTATATACATTTGTTGAAGAATATTTATTTTGTAGATCGTCTTCCTGATAAATATAAATTTATTTCTTAACATGGAGCTACAAGTGCATAGTTTTACAATATTAAATATCTTTTATCTGTAAATAAATGTGGTCGCTGCGTCTTCAAGTTTTTAATGTCGTATGTATTAAATGTATCCAATAAGTTACTGTAATTTCATTTTTCTTGGGCCTAACGCCAGCACAGCAAAACCACATAGGTTTATCGGTGTAGCACTGCTTTCATCTTGATGAAAAAAATGCGGATCTCTCCAGTTTGAACGTGTTTTCAAATATCTAGACTGTGCGGTTTCGCTTTTGATGCGCCGATTTCTAAAGGTGTTGGTTATGGTGATGTGCAGGTATATGGCTAAAGTGAGTGACGCATAACCCAGGGGATAAAATCGAGTTGTTTACACGTAGGTGGAGAGCCTGGCGTAATTACTATTCATAACTTGATCGTAGTTGCTGCGGGTATCCGATTTGACAGGCAATTGCATATTCTAATAGCTTGAAATATAAAAACGTTACAGTTGTTTTATTGTAATACCGGCAGGGACAAGTATATAGGCTGCGGCGAGGAGCGGCGCCGCTGCGCTATTCACCCCTTCTGATTGAAGCAGGACACGTAACATAGTAAGAGGTAGTGCCATACTCCATGCATGCATCTAGCCGAATTGGGCCGGTACGACCAGGGAGGTACCTCTCGCTTACACGAGACCGACGTAAAGTGAGAGCTGTGCTGTCGCATTCCGTGCAGTGTGTAAGTAGTCGGTGGCCCATGGAGGTGGAAGGAGAAAGGAGGGCAGCATATCTGTATAGCCTCTATGCGGATGTCTATTGGCGTCGGTAGAAATGAAAACGGCTCCGACTACACGTTTGCCCCCCTATTTTATAAAAAAAAACATTAAAATCTACGTACATACAAACGTTAGAAAAATATTAGCCCCCTAAGGACCCAGTCGCGTAAAGACATATTTTAAAGTCCTCCTACTCGTTAAAATCAGACGCACATCTATAAGAATTCGACCATAAAAGCAGACACCAGTGTACGTGATCGAAATACCACAGAATATTTACCACAACAACACACGCATATTATTTACATCCATGTTGGTTTTGTTCATGTATTTACCCAGTCGATATTTATTCAAGCAAACTGTGAAAACTGACGTGATTTTTTTTAAACTGAGTTTTGTAGCAGTGACAGTGGTTTTGAAAAAACAACTTACCTGCCATTGGGAGCATATTGCTAACTCAAACTCCCTTTTCCCTGCCTGCCGCAAAGGACGTTTTCACGTCAAGAAAATAAAAATATAAGCAAACAACATAAACACACAACAAAGTTTCGAATAACATAATATAATATCTTAACATGAAAGTATATTTAACATGATAATAGTGCATACGTTTCTGTTGACGTAGTTTAAACAGTTTTCGCTGTTTCATGCTTGCTTATCTCTAAGCAAATGTAAGCTGTTTTTGTTTAAAATGTAACTTGGTGTACTGTACTACTTTTAAATAACGCTTAAAATGTTTTTCGCTGTATAATCTAGGGGTCATTCCCGCTTTATTTGGGACATATATTTACTGCTCTTAGTGAGGATAATAACTTATTTTAAAATACCATCCTGTCTTATCGCATTTTATTATTTACACTTTAGCTCATTTTCACCCAAAATATCTAAGGATTTACAATATTTATCATCTTCTTCATTAGGAATAATTGATAGCTAAGGCAACCTCATAATTTTTTTTTAAATTTCATCCGTAAGCCATCCGCTATACTTCGCCCCAAAAATAGCTGTACCCTTGCATAAACTCCCGGAAATATTATAAATTGGTATGACCACAACAACATTAACGATAAGATATTGTAAAAATACATAGCAATTCCATGTCAGAAAAAAATTCAAAGACAAAGTTTACAAAAATCTCTTATTTGGATTTGTTGACTCTTTTACGCTTACCTTTTACTTAAATGGCGTTGAAATTTTGTCTTAATCAAACAAAATCACAAATCTGACAAAATAATATATTTATTCAGACGCTTAAGTTTTAAATGAGGGTTTTGAAATTCTGTCCCAATGCAACAAAACCACACATTCGACAATAATTTCAAACAATTGTCTATTCTAGAATACCAAAAATATTTAAATTCTCGCTTATAAAGACATAAGTCAGGTCCGGATTGCCAGTGCATTAGTGGCCCATATTAAAACACTATTTCAGCCCCGGCCCGGACGTCACTCGGTTTCTTTAAATCTCCCGATAAGTAAGCCGGCCGTTTGTTACCGCAGATAAAACTCAGTATCAAATCTTCTAGAAAGTTACTATAGAACTGGAATTCATTGTGCTTTAGAATTATTTCTTTTTTTTTAAATGTTTATGTTAATAATGTCCTGATAATTTGTATGTTAATAATACGCTGATTCACATTCATAAAGTCTATTCTGTAAGAGGACTAGCAAGAGATAGGGCCACGCTGCATGCACGCATGTAACCGTGGGCCGGCACGACCGGGGAGGTACCTCTCGCTTAAACAAAACCGTGTAATAACCGCTGCGCTGTCGCGTTTCATGCGGTGTGTGAGTATATAGCCGATGACACAGAGGTGGGAAGAGAAAGTAGCACGTCTGTATAATTATTAAGCGGGTATTTATGTGTATCGGTAATTCGCTATTCCCCAAAAGGCTCTGGCTGCCCGGATGCCCCCTGCACTATACAAAGACTTACTTTATTTGGGTAAAATCTTGACGACATTGGTAAGAGCCACTACCGCAAAATTTTAAGCTGTTGGAGTGTTACTCGTCTGCAGACCAATAGGGCTTTATATATAGACATAGATTAACTTTATCCAAGTAATAACCTAGTATTAAACTGACATCTGTCAAATTTCATATTAAGAAGCACGTAAACAGTATGTAATTT
>LUGF01015789.1:24638-48814 GCA_001625245.1 Calycopis cecrops | reverse complement strand
ACCACAAGTACAGAGGTTCGACGCTCCAGGTGATTTCACCTCTCATATCGATGAAGCTGACCTTCAGTCCTTAGCGTATTATCTATCTAAAAAAAAAAAAATAAACCCGTAACGCAAGTCCTTACGGTACTTAGCACGGGGCTAGGATAATGTAGTGTGATCAGTCCACAGATATTATTATTAAATTACTATTATACTCTTATACATACAGATATAAATACGAAATAACATTAAAATAACTTTCGCAAATTTTAAACGGGTATAACACCTGACTCAGCTAGTTACAGTACAAGGAAAATTCAACTTCCATTCAACGTGCACTATTTAAAATTCAAATAACAAAAACACAATTTGTATGGTTGAAGTTAACAATTCGAGCACAATAGAACATCAAGGTAAACTATTTCTGTTCGACAGTGTCTGAACTTTACAAATTGTAAATCTGATGAAGCTTTTGTGCGTTTGTGAACTTCTAGCGGCGTGAAAAGTGATGAAAGATAATGTTGTTTCGATATCAAATGAAAATGTTTTATTTAAAATAGAATTGCAAAAAATACTTTATAGTACAGTGTGACAAGCTCACTTTTCCGTGGCTTAAATACTTACGCTGTGCGTAAAATTATGGAAAAATTTAAGGTTGTCAAATAATATCGCTCGAACTTGCATATAAATAATATTGAACAATTTATAATAAAAATACATAATAATTATAATTCAAACAAACACGTTAGCAAAAGGATAACATTTCTCATATTACTGTAAGTACTTTAACGCGCACGTTAAAATTTAATATTTATTATGTAGAATCTACATATAATAAAACCGTAGAAGGCGTCATTCTGTCTGTGACTTGTGCGGCTTTCACGTTTTCGTGACTGAACGTACTGAACGAATTTATTATATTTATTATATATTGCATGCCTTAAGCGCGAGCGTAGGTATGCTCTACTCTCGCCTAAAAATCAAAAACTGGGTTCGGTCAGAGTTTTATTTTAAATAAATAATAATATAGTGCTTAAAGTAGGTTGGCCTTCATACCACAATAAAAGAAAACATCAATGGTCATTTTTCTAAACAATAAACAGCAATCCAACCCACAATTTAGATAAAAAAATGAATTTTTCAGAAAAAATTCTATGAAAAACATATAACATTCTCTCTGTAATCTCCATAACTTTTGAAAAACATAACTAATCGATTTAAATTTTATTTCAATAGGTCCGTAAATCTATTGTGACGAACTGATTAGAAAACCATAACTCAATTATTATTCGTTTTATTGTAAAAAATCAAATGTGTACTGTTGAAACTAAAAAATTTACATCTTAGGCAGCCTAATATACAAATACAAAAAATATAAAATCCCTCAACAGTGACGTTTACTCTCAGAGTAAACGTCAAAAATGTGTCAACAGTGAGCTTTACTCTGAGAGTAAAGCCACTTGAGACTTTATTTTCACAACGTTAGAGTGTATAATTGAATAAATCGCGTTCGCGCACTTAAAACATTATGGTAAGAGACATTCTTTATGGTTAAGTTTTAATTGCGTCATTCATATAAGCTGCCAGCACAATTTTATTAGTCTAACGTTTATTAATTTATGTTTACCAACGTTTCTCGACTAAAATTATGTAATTTATATTGGTAATAATCGCTTTTATCTGAAGCAGTTTTTATTTTTACATTATGATGTCTAATAAATATAAAATAACTTATTTTCTTTAAGATTCAAGTTTACCATAAAACTATTTGAAAATTAAAAATAAAAAAAGCAATTTTTGGTGGAAAACGTATATGTTATCATGAGTATCTAATTTAAATAACATACGTATGACACGAGTGCTTAAGGCATGCACATTTGGTTTTACCAAACTTTTTTTTTGTAATTTAAATAAAATGAAAATGAAAATGTTTTTATTCAAAATAGAATAACAGAAATTACTTTTTGAAAGTCAACAATTATATCTACCGTTGCGCCGGTTCAACCCTAGCCCTGTCCTGAGAATAACCGAAGAAACAAACGGTCCTCATGATGTGATGAAATATAAAAGTAAAAAATATGTCAATACAAATACATTAATTGCATATTATAAATGATATACAATTTATCAATTTATAATATTAATTATGATACAGAAACAGCCTGGGAGGAGGGTTTTATCCCAAAATATGGTATCTGTCACATAAATACGAGAAACAGGCATAAATTAGACATACCATTTCACAGACTTAGTAAAGTAAAGAATTCCTTTCGGGGACAATGCATACGTCTCTACAATAGTATCCCAGAAAACGTCCAAAAACTTTCGATTAATAAATTTAAAAAAGTTGTTAAAGAGCGTTTGTGTGGTAAGGCTTACTATAAGGTAACAGATTTTATGACAGATACCACATCTTGGGATTAGTGCCCTCCTCCCAGGCTGTTTCTGTACCATAATTATTGTACATTAATGAATTGTATTGTATTATATCATATGCAAATGTACTTGTATTTATATTATATTTTTGAATTTTACAACTGATCAAAACATGAGGCCCGCTGAGTTTGTTTCGCCGGTTCTTCTCAGGACAGGGCTAGGGTTGAACCGGTGGTAGATTTATTTGTTGACGTTCAAAAAGTAATTCTTGTAATTCTATTTTAAATAAAAACTTTTCTTTCTTTCTTCTTCTTTCTTGTCATAAAATCTGTTACTTACCTTGTAGTATGGTATATAGATATTAGTTCTCGGTAAGTATAGGCTATAATTTATCAATATATAATCCTGCAGAGGGTATTTTGAATTGAAATACACTATTGTAGGGTAAAGTAACGGCTTGACAATTCGGCAATATAATAAAACAAATTACCATGACAACATAATATTTTCCAATGATGACAAAACATCGTCTCTTGGGTCCAGTCTAGTGCTAAATATATGCTCGAATCTAACGGTAGTAAGCAGTAAGCAGCATGCTTACTGACTATTTGATATTTAATGTAATGGGAAAATGTCGTTGGAGTCTTTGGTGCTATGTACATCCATAAATTTTACTAACATAATATACATAGTACATTCGCATAGAGAGAATGCAGACGTGATACTCTCCTCTCCCTTTCCGCCAATGGGCCATCGGGGAGTCTAAAAATGGCAACACGTCAGCAAATTAATTATGCTTTGTGGCATCACTTTGAGGGCCGCTATATTCCATTTGTCTTTGTCTGACGCTAAACGAAAAGGTTGATCGATGCGGCCCGCGCTAAACACCTGCTTAAGAACTTCCTATTTTCTCGGCAATTTCGCCTCCGTTATATTGTTGGACCTTGTTAGGCAAATGATTGAGGTGGTGTTTTTTTGATATTAAATAATGTGCTTTTGCGATGTTAATTGATGATGAAAGAAATATTAACATCAACAAAATGTCGACAATTTGTTAAATACAATTATTATTATATTTAACAAATTTCATTTCTTTTGTTTCTTTTCTCTTTCTCAATTCAATTTAAATGGCATGATTATGAAAATCGTAAATAAAATATGATTCTTATTTTTAAATATCATGAATTTAACATTAATAATAAAGATCACAAATAATTTTATTTGTAAATGGAAATAAAATTTTATTAAAGTCGCTACTGCTAGTTTCTCTTTATATATTTATATTCTTAATAAAAGCATCGAGTCATATGACATAATCAAACCATTTTCTTGGGGAAGGACAACTAGAAGTAAAGAAACGAAATGGAGACTATATCGCGCAGAGCGTATGTCGATCTGATGAAAGAGAAACGGAGCTGAAATGAATGGCGGATGATGATCTCTACATTTTCCATTTATGGTAAATAAAAATAAATAAACAGCAAACTCCATACATCAAACAATTATGTATACTACTGTATTTAGTACAAGTGATTAGTACGAAGTAAATTAAAGCCATGAGACAGGCGAGTTAGGGGAAGAGCGATAGCGCGGGACGGGTTGGGGGAATGAGAGGAAAGGGCGCGCGCGCGGGACGAGTCTACTCGCAAAAAATAGAACAGGGTTTAATCAGTCTACTAAGCAATCACTTGCACTAAACAGTTGTTGTCCACGCCTATTTTCGACTAATCATTAAACACTTGTATTAAGCTCTTGCTCTCGCACTATCCAACGTTTGTACTATCCATTAAAAACGACGTCAGCCCCTCTGTCGTTTGATTAATAAAATGCAGGCTAATTTAAGTACAACGGCATATCTTGTATAAGCCTGATATAGCTGCAATACACTAGAACTGCCTCTTACAAAATCACATTTAACATTCAACTGAAGATAATAACGTAAAGACAGACACAAACATTAGCAAAACAATCGAGGGTGTCATTTGTGAGGAAATAATTCATGCAAAGTAGGAAATTTGTAAGCGAAATGTTGTTACTGGCGTATCTTTATCTCGTCTCAATTATTTACAAATTTTATTTGCGGTTCCGCGTTCCCCGAATCCTCCAATTACTCCCACTCTAGATCGAAGTGCCGCTGAACTCCATATTATATAGATAGATGTTACTTTTCCGCCATTGACGCCGCACCAACAATAATCACCGAAAAATAGTGGCTTGGAACAATGAACAAATACAATAGTAAAGAACACAAATATTAGTAATCCCATTTATTGTGCATCTAAAACACATCATAATAGATTTAAAACATAAAAAACATTTAACATTTCATAGAATTGACAATTGAAAAAAAAATATATTATTACTTTAAAGTAACGCAAAAAGCACTAAACAAAAAGATGCATTAATATTATGACAGTTATAATATTCAAGAATTATATTATAAGTATTCTAAAGCCTCAGCATCAGTATTCAACAAGATATATTATATTATAAGCTATTCCGTTTTATAAAGATCATTGGTATGGCCACGTAATTTTTGTTTTTATTGTCAGTCGCCGTTTTGTTTCTGCGTCGTTTATTTTTATGCAAATATCTATGGCTTATCTGTGGTGTTTTTTATGCTACATAACCGAAAAATTTAAATTTTTACTAGAATGTTGTGTATTTAAATAAATACACAACATTCTAGTAGAATGATTGGCACTAGAGGGGAAACACCCTGGTGAGAAATGGCACAGTTTTCAATGCAGATGCGTAGCCGTTTGAAACCATACGTGATGCGATAGCACAGATATCAGTTTTGTAAGAGGTACATTGCATAGCAGCCTAGCAGGCTAGGTTATTTCCAGAATGTTAGTTGTTGATCAGGCTTAATAGAGATCCCCTCCGAAGTGCTGCCACTTTGCCGTGGTGAGGGGGCTTGCGCGTTCCTGTGATCCCTAAGACTATGCCGGATAGGCCTACCCATACTGGACAGGCTTGGGGAGAGAGGCAAGGCTAAGAGCAGCTCAGCTGGGAGGTTCTCCAGCTGTACCTCTGAATCAGCGGACTGCAGCGTGGAATTGAACGACAACACATTGCAACAAACGGTGCAATGGGGTCAGGTTCCCATCCTGACCCCATTGCACGGTTCCGATGTCGTAGTAAGTTCTGTTCAAAGGCTGCCGGACAGTCAACAAGGAGGAAAAGTCTGGCCTCTTCGTCAAATCAGCCTATCGTTGGAGGGATCTTGTTGCTTGTAGATAAGGGACCTTCAAATAAAAGCGGCTGATGGCACCAGCAGGGGCTTAGTCAGTAGTTCATCCCTGTTTGCGAGCCCGACACTATTTCCCTTTTTGAGCCACCCGGGCTCCTGGGTAGCGTGCGTAAAGGCATTCCCTGCGTTACCAAAAAAAAGACATAATAGAGGTTAATGATAATTATTATTATTAGCCATATTATATATGTTATACCTATGAAACTATCTATTTAAGTTTAAGTTTCTAAATCATATTTCTTAGTATTTTCACAGAGCGTATCAAATGATTTTTCTTCGTGAAACAATAAGTAAGCTTCCGTAATACAATAGACAGCCGCTGGGCCGTGCTTAATCCTCGTCAAAGCGGATTTGTGGATCCGCTGGCTCAAGGTATCTGCTCAGATGTACTACAACTTATATAATTGATGGATTTGTTGCCAAAGCTGTCGAATAAGAGAAAACTTAGAGCTACAATTTTCTGCCTTTTGACGTGACACTAATCGTAAACTAGACCACAACATGACCGACAGCTTTGATAAAGTCTTACCCAAATAATAACTGATTATAACTTACTAAACTAAACTATAAACTTTGGGAATATGAATGTGATTACTGCTTACAGGATAAGGGACAAACGAGCAGTTCGTCTCCGAAGCTATTGTTCCTAATTCGATGAAACAGTAGTAAAAATAAATTAAGTCTTGGAAGCTCCAGTTTTCACTGATTGACAATAATATGACGAACTAGACGATAGTGGCTAACACTATGACGCTTTGATAAATATTATCGCAGGGAAACGGGTAACAAAGCAAAAATATCTTGGAATTATTGTACTACAATGAATGAGGTCAGAAGAAATTAGGAGTTGCAGGGAAGGTTCCGAAGGGATCTAAGCAACTTAAGCAGCAACGCTTTACGTTACTGTTCCACATGATTTCACGCGTATCTTTTATACCACGGGCCCATTTTTATTTTTATATAACGGTGAAGTCGAATTAAATAAGATAACATCGTAACTTTCATGAGTTCCAAAGAGTTTACGTTTACGAGAGTTACGAGAGTACGTTTCTAAATTGAAATCGCATATACTTCAATGTGCAACAGAATGTGTTCAAATTCGAAATATAGCGCGAAAGTAATTGGCTATTTAGAGCGACAAACCTAACGGTGAGTAAGTTCTCGCTTCATTTTACGTTCATTTCGCTTTAGCAGTTTGGAGCCAGTATGCAATCAGTACGGATTGAGATTCAATATCAAACCGGAGGATGAAAGGAAATGGCACAAAACAAACGGCACCAGGGGAAAAAGAGATCTTTAGGGTACTGAACAGTCGCAATAAATAGGTTTTGCACTTTGTACGAATTTGTTTTTGGATAAAAGATCAAAGTTTTATATAAAACAATGTTTTGACTGTTGTTAGACTGATGTTAGTGACTGACAGACAACGTATAGACCTAGAAACTTGCCATTTGTTAGACGGGTTTCTTTTATGATGTAAGTAAGCACTGAGAAAGGATTTTTAGAAATTCAACTTCTAAAGGGGTGAAGTTTATATGGAATATCAGTGTTTTTGTTCCAATTAAACGCGGGTCGCACTCCCGCAGTGCGACCCGTGCACAACTAGTCTTATTATATGTAACTAGAGGAAGCCCGTAACTTCGATTACGTGAATTCGTATTTATACCGAGGTCGGGTAAAAAGTAGTCTTCCTCGCCAAATGGACTAACTAATACTGAAATGTTTTTTCAAATCGAACCAGTAGTTCCAGAGATTAGCGCGTTCAAACAAACAAACTCTTCAGCTTTATATTATTAGTATAGATATATTATTATTTATTATATACCATATTATATATTATTATTAATACCTGATTGTAAAGTGGAGAGTGCATGGTGTCGAAATTGTATTGGGCTTGTCTTCGCTTCCAATTTCTCTTCACATATTAGGTATGTTCAGATAAAAAAAAGCATATGAATTTTGAAACTTCAATGCAAATAAAGCTTTCATATTTAACATCAACGTACCTAGAAAAAATACAGACTATAAAACATATTGAGGTGAATAATATTGTGTTTAAATACCAACGCATCAGAAGCAGTCGATGTAATGCGACGAGCATTACTTTAAAAACAAAAAAAAAACGACAATGATATAATGACACTGTCGTAGCAGGACTTAATAGATATGTTAATTAATAGCCAAGAAGCAAATCAAATATCCCAAAGGTACTATTAATTCTTTCGGAATAAAAAAAATGTTATTCAAGATTTATACCTACCGTTAACAAATTTCATCTTAGCCCGTTGGGTTATTTTAACGAAATAAACGTCTAGACAGAAATTCACATTTATGGTAATAGCAAAAGGTAGTTGCCGAAAGCTTCAGGTACTATCTTGTATTTGCTTTCGTAACTATTCCAGAGTTTATTTACTTTTCTCTTCATTCAAATTCAAATAGATCAAAGAGATTTCTGGAGAGATCGAAATGTAGATTAGTACCCAAAGTTATTTAAAAGGAGCCTTAAAGTATCTAATATATTAACTTTACGGCTAAGAGATCTTCATTCACCGTTATGCTGAATACGTAATTGGATTTCAACTTCTTTCATTATACACTTTGACTAGCTATTGATTAGTTATTTTTCTTACTAGTTATTGGAAGTTGTTGTTGTTGGAAGTGGTGCCGTTACTGGAAACTCGAACCTATCATAATTATTATAGTGTGGCACTTACCTTTACACTTTGGTATTTACAGCGTAGTTTTGAATGAAATAAAACAAGTAAATGCAAAAATAAACAAGAATCAAATTCATATAATCTGACTAATATTATAAATGGACAGTTTGTATGTGTGTTTATTATTTCTATCACTTAAAAACGACTTAATGAATTTAGATGAACATTTTCAGAAAATGAAATTAAAAAAAATACTAAATACAGAGCCAGCCATCAGTATTCAGGACCTACAGTTTACTTACAGCTCCATATCCAGCCCTTAAGAAGTCAACTGATAATGATATTACTAGTAGAGTAGTAGATCTACTAGTATAACACCTTTACATAATAATTCACGTTAACCATTTATCAAATCGTAACACACAAAGCACCAGCATTAAACAGCTGATTGAGTTAGAACGAAAGCACGCACGGGACATAAAGACGCGGCGACCTTTTTAGAAGCTGAATACAGCGACTAGACGCGGGGAGCGCACACTTCAACACGCCAGACGCAGAGACATGGTCGCTAATATAATATTATGTCTATTAAATAAATAAATTAATAGTACCTTTATTTGCTAAAGTACATTGTAACTAACAAATTGCGTGAATAACAATGCATGAATAACACATACACTTAACCCTAGATATTCTGTTAGCGACTATGTGGTACACAAAATGGTGGGATCTCAGTTATAGTCATGGCTAAATAGTCCTAACACTGGTTTTCAGGACCAATTTAATTTAATTTTTATTAATGTCAGTTAACGTCTACATTCAGTCGCGAGATCGCGCTTCTGTCGCACGACTACTGTGACCGGTCGCAGAGAGTCGCTAAATCCTGCGACTGCATTGACGCAGTAGTAAAGTTGCTGGTTGCCGCGTCTAATAGTCGCGTGTGTGCTGTGGCCCAAAATGCAGTCGCGAGATCGCTATACAGTCGCACGACTCGCACGAGTGTACTGCGACCGGTCGCAAAGAGTCGCTAAATCGTGCGACTCCATTGATGTAGTCGCAAAATTGCCGCGTTTGAAATTCGTGTATGCTGTCGCCCTTAAATGTTTCGTGGTTCCCTGGAAATATGTCTACGTACGAATAAACATCATACACGTTTATACTTAAAGTTCGTGCTCCTAATTAATGACGCTTACAACATGTCCTTTACAAATTAAAATGGCTAGGAATCATTTTAAATTTATAGATTTTTTGAACATAAATAGTTTATATAATAATGTAAGACAAAACAATGGAGCTTTATACCCTGTTGTCATGAACATTCATTGATTTTAATTAAGATTGAAACATACCAACACAATATATTTGAACATACAAAGAAAAATCCGGCTTACCCTGTAACGCGCCTCTTATTAGGTTAAGGACGACAGGAATTAATGTAATCTTACTAATACAAAAGTTAGCTACTTACGAAAAAAATACTAAACAGCCTGTGATGGAACTTGGTATATTATGTGCAAATACATTTTTTACATTACAATCTGGATTTACTAATCAGACACATCTTGACTGTACTTGAAATTCGAAATTTCGAAAAAAAAATATACGACCAAGTGGTCGTCTATTTTTTTTATAAGCATACCATACCATTTGATATAAGCGTAGTTTCAATCAATTTAGTTAATAATTTCAAATTAATGTGACATCGATTTACCTGCCTTATCTTCGCTCAGCAGAGTTCATATTTTTAACGCAAAATACAAACTCTAAATACCACCCTCAAATAAACTGCAGAAAACATAAAAATTAATGAAACAATTATTCTGAGGAACGATAATCATAACATAATGTATCTACTGTCACACAAATCGTACGTTATGGTCCCGGAAAATTGAAAAAAGAAACGACATAATTGTGGGTTTCTTGTATTAATCGTAGCACCTTAGGCGAAAAATGAAATCATCCAATTACGCGATTGTAACGGATGGGACATTTTTATGGGATAAATGATATATTTGGGCACCAGGGCGAAATATTTAAAGATGCAGACGAACTTTTTTGAATACCAATGAAATTATTAACTGCCTTAATTTTTTGGTAAACATTGATTGCTATTACCACGAAATTTTTAAAGTATTTTATGAAGTACTGTGTAGTAGCTGCGCTCCGCGGTTTTACCCGCCGAGTTTTCGATCCCGTGGAAATATAGAGTTGAAAAATAGATGTTGATCGATTCTCAGACCTAGCCGATAATTAATTAATCGGTCTAGCCCAGGGTTTTTCAACCATTTGGAAGTCGCGCCTCTCTAACGCGAAAATTTTCATGCCTTCCCTAATAAAATATTGTTACGTAATTAAATAAACGATGTTATAGTTTTTAATGAGTCAAGTCATTTATTTCTCCTTTCCACTTAATTATCGAAACCCCTCGCCTCCCCTAAAAACTGGTCGTGCCAAACAACGCAAAGAATTCGTCTGAGACCCGTGGTAAGTACCTAACTTGGATGAATCCGGATTATAAGGTATTCGTACCTTTGTATGTAGATTTAACAAATCTTTAATCGACTCTATATACTATGTTAGTTCTACCAGGATATGCTGTTAGTAATATAACAATTTAATAGTTAATTTATATGCACCGCGTTGTACCAGAATGATGTTATGTTATTTACACGCTTGAACAAGTTGACCTAAGTAGGTACTAAATCCTAATGATATTATAAGTGAGAACGTTTGGTAATCTATAGCAAAAACTATCTAACAGGTTTAGTTGTAGTCTGTACCTGACCGATTGATCGAAATCTTTATCAATAGTCCCATTCATTTTTATAGGTTAATAAGTACCAGTGGACCCGCGAAGATCGATGCTCGATCTAACTGAAACTTTTGGTAATTAAAAACTAAATATCATATGAAATGTTATGATATTGTAACTCTTCTTCTGATCTTAAATATCAATGTGTCAAATGCCATGCATTTGCAGTGTGTGTAAAGTTTTATTTAATAAATTAAAGTACTTTATGACCACTATTATTTAAATATATTAATTAGCGTTCTGCACTTCTCTTACACGTAAACTATAAGAGTGGCAAAAATACTCCTCCGTCCGCGCAATTTTCGTAAAAATGTTCTTAAAGTTTTCGCATCACGTATTAATGTATGTTATATATACGTATACTCGTTATGTTATTCCAGATAGCATATCTATATAATTAATGTCATCACAATTCACCAATTAGTTTTTGCGTGAAAGAAAATCATAGACATTTGTGAAATAAAAAAATAGTATTTTGCACAAGTAAGTGGTAAAGAATGAGAGTTTCATCCGAGCACAACCAGGGCTGCAGCTAGTATATGAATGTGGCGCGCCATTCACGACGCGGCATAACATGTTCAAATTTATCTCCAAACAACCCCCAAGCCGTTGTGTGTGCATTTTATTATGTTAACTCGACGGAAGAGCGCTTAAGAATTTCAATTATTTCGTAATACGGTACTTTCATAACGTTTAAGCCAATTACCATTTACAGAAATTGAAAATATTATATTATTATTTATTAGCATAGCGACATGAGTTTTTGGGATTTTTAATTTTAAAATAATAGTAATTAGTTTAGGTAATATTTCATGTCTACACAATACACATAATGTGTAAGGTATGTTGGGGTAAGAACGGAAAGGGGGTAAGTTCGTATGCATCACATTACACTTAAACGCGAGCGTATTTTTTAATGGCGGCAAAATCTTGCCGGCAAAATCGTTTAAGTGTAATGTGATGCATACGAATTTACCCCCTTTCCGTTCTTACCCCAACATACTATACATAATACATTATAAGCGCAATACCCAGGACATATTACGGCTACTTAAGTTTATTCTAAAGAAACCTTTTGTCAAGTACTTCATAATATAGTGATCAGTAACGGTAGTGGAACGTGAAATGACGTCAGCGAATTCTTGGGATTAATAGTTTAGCCCCAGAGGTTTCAGCTCTTTAGTATAATTGGTTTTACTTTGAAATGAGTTTCGTACTTGCAAAGTGCAATTTGTTGAAGAAAAAATGAGTTAATCCTATTTGATATATTGCTTTCATTTTAAGAGTCTAGACTGCTTGTTTAAACTCATCTCATGTAAGGATCTAGAGATATTGTTCCACTTATTTCATCTAAAGGGTCACTAGAAATGAATTTTCTATATTTCCTTAGAGTGTACGTAAAAGCATCATTTTAAAGAGATTATTCGAATGATGGAATAAATCTGGGAAGCTTAGCCCCTTTGGGTCTATTAGATCTGTGGGTACCAAATCTTCTCTAGCATCTTCTGTGTCTTTTCATATGATGTACTGGGCTCAGGTAGAAAATTATTTAAATTATAATGAAAAAAACAAAAGTATTTTAATATTTAAAATAAGTAAAAGATGAGTCTAGCTTTGGTGGGCTGAAATCGTTGTCCTCGGGTACAGAAAAATCGGAGCACACTTTCATGTTTTATAATAATTATGAAATGTGGCAAAAGGAATGTGCCAATATGCATAGTGTTTTTTGTCCTATGCTGGGAAATGCATTTACACACAGCTCCCTGAACTTATGTAGGATCGCGTATAAGGCGAATACTAAAACCCCGCGGGTGCAATCGGCTGGTATTGCTGTGATACCTTGAATCTGTATTTCTAATATATCCAAATAGAAAAATCTACCCAATATAGAGTTTTTTAAACTTTTCAATTACGGACACCTTTCCAGAATTTAAAAGCTCCGCGGACTCTTATCAAAGAATAATTTAGGAAAAGGAAACAAACCTTATTTATGTAATTTGTATTATATTAAAAATCACTGTATATACACAAGAATTTTAAGGTTGAACAGAGCTACGTGGTCACTTTTTTAAGAAGCCCTGCAATAGAACACTCTGCGTTGGTTGATGTGGCGAACTCATTACAACTTTCTTATCACAATAAAATTTACTTGCGTATCTTTTATGGATAGTTTGGACACAATAAAGTCTTTCGTATATCAAACCCTCATCACTTGGCATGACCCCGCTACAATAGTCCAGGTCACAATAGCGTATAAAACGTCGTCTGTGAATTGTTATCTTTCGCTATAGAACTGTTTCAAAAGCGCTATTATTTGGAGTAAAGGAATTTATCCTTAAATATAATTTCAGTGAACTTGCTACACTGCAGCCGAATGGGGCCTGCACGAGCGGAAAAGTACGCTTCCCGCTCACAATATGATACCGTTGTAAGGACGGGGTTTGAGGAAAGTTAGTAGCTCATTAAATAAGATGAGGTGAAGCACGGTAACCCCAATGCATAACTGTGTGCATTTTAATAGGTGTAAGTAGGCGTCGATTGCTCATTTCACTTTCTATGAAATGAAAAAAAAAACATTACTAATAAATAAAATACTCTTAATACTTATTTACAGAAAAGCAAAAAAATCACTGAACAAACAAGCAGAAACGCCAATACTCTCAAGTCTTAAGAACGCGACAGCTTACCTAATTCAAGCCCGTATTAAGTGATAATATGTAGGTACCTATTGAGGCATATCGGCATAATTGAACTGCACAACATGAGGATGCTTATGGGCGCCTGTTTTAATCAAAAGACTTCAAACGTTTGTTTGCTATAAAGAGATTACTTGTAACAATGTAATTTTTTTATTTATAAATTTACTGCATTTGGTATACATAGGCAAAAGTACTCTGTGATTTACTGCTATTTCATAATATAGCCGCAGAAAACAGGAGGCGACTCTAAAGTACAAAAGTTTATAGTCTCGGAATTTGCGAAACATTGTCCGTGTACTCAGCCATGAAAAGAACACAATTTGCTCGTATTCTGCATCTTGAGAACAATCTGCGTTGAACATTTCATATTCAAAATACGAGAAATATACGACTTGTATACTGCGTCTTATAAACTTTCAAATGCAACTATTATTCTGCTTGCCTTTTATTTTACGTTTGCAGTTTTATATAATCTATGGTTATGACAGTTAAATTTAATACACTGTATTGTCGATTGACCAAATTCTAGAATGAATATTTTATAATCCTACATGGCGGAGAACTTAAATTTTTTTTAACAATAATAACAAAATTATTTTAATTAATTTCATTTGTTAGCATTATTATTGTTTGTCGTCATCTTTTTTTAAATGCCTAAAGATTGTCGAATCATGTTGCCCATCGAAGGAGTACGATCCAGGCTCCAAGATGACCCCCCGAAGATGCTGCCACCTTACACACCAGACAGGCTTGGGCGCAGAGGCCAGAGACAGCTCACCTGGAGGGTCGTCCACCAGTCCCTCTGAATGAGCAGATGGCAACGTGGATTAGGACGACCGGTGGGTCGCTTCGGACCTAATATAAGAAAGGGATGATGGAGAGCAACGCAATCGGAAACTAATGGACATCTGTAGTCACCAAATTGTTCCAATGGCACGTTTATGCTTAAAAATATAGGGATCTTCAGTGCCTTGTAATAAAAATGAATCAAGTTGATGCCGTAATATCTTATATCATTAGGTATCAAATGTAGGTACTTGTTTTAACACTATACTATACTTATATAAAGACTCCGATTCTAAATCGAACTAAGTCTGTGCAAACAATGTAATTTTAAATCCAATCACAAAGATTCAGAGTGGGATTGGTTACATGTCTGCGTTGTGATTGCCTGCTATCGGTTTTCACTCACGAGAAAAACGAACTGTTGCGCAGTTACTGTTCCGAGAAAATCTTTGCGATGTAAGCCTGATGTAAAGCAAAGTAAAATGCACTTTGAACAACGTTTGTTCACATGTTACACTTTGTCGATAGTTATTTGAATACCCTCTTTTTCACACTTATACTACATAAAAGACTTTTACGAAAATACGACAACACTGCGTATTGTCAGTTTAATATGGCATAAAAAAAGGATTCTTTATTAAAGCCAAAACTTTAACTTTTTTTACGTCAAGTTATTAAAACTTGTGATTTTAATATTTACAAAAAATACTGAATTCATTTTTAGGTTATAAATTAAAAAAGTAGAATTAATTTTTATTACATTCTGTAAGTCTTGGAGTAAAAACAGAAGTCGAAAACGAGTCCAATCCGATGCCATTTTCACAACTTGAAACTGTTCGAACGTTAGTGATATTTATTTTTTATTTATTTTATTTTCTTTTATTATCTCACAATTAATCTTGGTTGGGCATTTTATTTGACCAATGTAAGCGGAGAATTCGTCTGAGCATCAGCTGTAACTTATGTCAATCCAAAATGTAAGTTATGTGTACCCATGTCAATAGATTTCACAAACCTTTAATTGAATCTATTCGCTAATAATTCAATAGTAAATTAATATGCACGGCGTTGTACCAGAATGATAAATGAATTAATTACACGCTTGTACGCGTTGATACAATTTGTCAGAATATTATAAATGCGAATGCCTATTACTACTTCAGGATCCCAATAGAACCATTTATATTTATGGCTCAAAAGTGGGTACGTAATTACTCAACTATTCCTGATTGTAATTACATCTGCGCCATATTTAAATCAGTAGTTTGTGTTTGGAAGGATAACAAACATACATTTCAGCTTTCACAAAATTTATTACATCATCTACGTCTACGACGTCTTGTCCATTATTATTGGAAAATATGTTGTCATGGTAACTTGTAATGTTTTGTGGCCGCTTTATCGACCTGCAGCACCATCTGCCGGGCTGGTTTGTGAATCTAAACCATTCTCATTTTAATATATAATATTAATTGAATAGGGGATCTATTCAATTAAAACACACATAAAAAAATTCGTCACAATCAGTCCAGTCCGGAAGAAGTACCGGAAGGTGAGCCCGGCGACACAAAAGTCGCGGCATCCAGTATTTCAAACACTTTTTCAATAATGAACTTTAACGGCCTGGCCACAGACACAGTGCAGCGGTGCAAATTGCGGCGCGGTGAGCGTCGTCATCTCTCTCTCTCTCTCACTCGATACTCGATGCGCGAGTGAGAGAGAGACAGACGATCCGCTCACCGCGCCGCATTTCGCACCGCTGTGTCTGTGGCCGGGCCGTAAATCACTTGTGATAAGGTTCTTTTTTAATTGAAACAACATCATTGTGGAATCTGCTGCCACAGACGGTATTTCCGAACCGATACGACCTGGGGCTCTTCAAGAAAAAAGCTTACTCTTATTTAAAAGGCCGGCAATGCGCCAGCAAAACCTCCTGTTTTGCGGATGTCTATGAGCAGCGGTAGTATTCTATCACCTGCTCGTTTGCCCTGGCACAAGCCGCTGGCAACATCGTTTAAAACAGGCCACCTTCCTTGCCCGCCGAGCCGGAGACTTTCGTGTGTAGACAGCATTACAAGATGAAATTCCTCTCCCCACAAGCCGTTGTGTAGCATTTTATTATGTTAATTCAGCGGAAGAGTGCGTGATATTTTCAATTACACGGTAATAATGTGTTCCATTTCTCTCAAGCCAGTCCTTTATTGAAATTTAAAGGATTAATTTGTGTTGCAACTCCAGTTTATTATGATATATTGTAGCCGATAAGTGGTGGTGAAGAGACATATTAATGTATAAGACGAAGTGCTGAGCTTCATAGGATTAACATTAAACAGAACGGCCGGAATACCACCAGGAAGTACTACCGTGGGTAGTTATCCAGAGACTGCTCCTTCCCCCCCTTAAACAATAAAGAAATGGTAAAATGAAAATGAAATGAAAAAGTTTTTATTCAAAATTACAGGAATTACTTTTTGAACGTCAACAATTAAATCTACCACCGCGCCGATTCAACCCTAGACCTAAATTCATCCCCAAAACATTTTTCAAGAGTTAATTAACTAATAAATTATAAATAAAAATAACTGAAATAACAAGTATGTAACGAACGATTTCTAAGAAATCAAATTATTTTATTAATAAAATTGAAATTCTCATATAAACGGCGTGAAAATCTCTTTTGCGATAAGGTAATTTCTTTCATAAGCTGTTTAAACAGAATGTAAAATCTTAAGTTGGAAATCTGTTAACAGTTAATCTGTGTAATGTTTAAAAGATATTCAATACTATCAACATTATATATTTTTTATAGTACAGGAGGCAAACGAGCAGTCGGGTAACAGAGATGCAAGTGACTTCCGACGTCCACAGACATCTGCAACAAAACGTAAGAGTAGGCTCTTTTCTTGAAGATCCCTAAGAAGTATGTATATAAAAATGCGAGTATGTATGTTTGTTAATTTTTCACCCCTACACCCGTAAGCGTGATATCCAGAATCTGTTACTTAATTATGTAATATAATCTGTAATGTACAATTAAATTTTAAAAGTAAAATGTTTATATAATAGTTTTAAGGATATTGTATGGTATTGTGTATATTTTATTTCTTTCATTTATAATTTCGCATACTATTTATATTTATAGTAACAAAACATAAAAACCTACACACATTTAGGTACCAACCTAAATGTGTGTAGGTAACATCTCATTGTATAACCATGTTTTATGCATATAAAGTTATCATTATTACTATTATTATTATTATTAAAGGTCTAGCTAAAATATTAGAAATGAGAAGTTTCACTTTTGAGGTTACTATGGTGATCCATGCTCATAAATCACAAAGTTAACTTTCAAGTTTTTTTTTATGATGTGCTTCTTATAGTGACTAGTGAGCATTAGTGGTCGACGCATGTACGATGCATGGCCAAAGCATTGTCCACCTATTAACAATTTATAAAATTGACGTATTCACTTTTACGTAGAAATAATTGAAAGACAATAAATGAAAAGCAAATAAGTGATTAAATTCTAACCATTTAAGATAAAAACCGGTTAAATCTTCAATGTTTTATTTCGCTGTTTCAGCAAAAGTAACAGGTCTGAGATAAGCTTTAAGATCAGAATTACAGAAACCTTTCAAGCGAATTGCTGATTCGTAATTTTTATCTGAAAATTATGAAGTTAAACACAATGAATCCAGACTCAAAAGGAGCTTTAAAGCACTCAAAGTGGTCTTCGTTTAAAATCTACTTCAATATTTGATCGAAACTGCTGGATTGTGGAACTGAAGTTTCTAACTTCAAATTGTACGTCCATAATTTGAGAAAGGAAATTCATCTTCGTTGTAATTATATTTTTTGCCTTAAATATTTACTGGGAATAATGTTTATACTAATGAATAACTAGCTCTGCCCTGTGGTTTACCAGCATCAAATCTATGCTACGGGAACTGGTTATTTTTTTCGGAAAAAAAAATCTGTGTGTGAAAAATCATTCGAGTGAACCGTCTTGTATCTTTATTAATGCTCCGCTTAAATAAATAGCATTCGTAAAATAATGTATAAAAAGTAATGAATTTATAAAAATAAAATGTTATGTAGAAAGATAATACAAGTTTGAAAAAACCAAGAGGCATTAAATTATACCACATAATATGTGATGGTGTAAGTATATTTTACTAACTAGCTTCCGCCCGCGACTCCGTCCGCGCGGATGTCGGTCTTCGCATGGATGGATTTATTTTTTTCTACGTATTTTTCCAGGATAAAATGTATCCCATTTTATGCTCAGGATAATAAGGTATAGTTATACCAAGTTTCATCGAAATCGAACCGTTAGTATTCACGTGATGCTTGAACATACAGACAGACAGACAGACAGACAGACAGACAGACAGACAGACAAAAATTTTTTTAATCGCATATTTGGGTTTGGTATCGATCCAGTAACACCCCCTGCTATTTATTTTTTCAATATTTTCAATGTACAGAATTGACCCTTCTACAGATTTATTATATAGTATAGATATAGATATAGATAAGTGTCTATAGTTATTCCGAAACTATTAAAAAAAAGTTTACAACAGGTATAAATATAAATAAAATACTTTTTTCAAATAAGTAAAATAGCGAAAAAATGTAATTATGCGTTGTATCGGACGGGCAACCTCGCACGGGGTGAATGACCCCGGCCGCCCATAGTCTTAGCCGGCTCGCTAACAGCTGACGTACATCGTGTACGATGTGTGAAAAATATTAAAAAAATTCCTGTGGTTAAACTATTGCTCCGATTTATCTGATTTTTGTTGTGTAGCTTGGAAATGATACACTAAATATGTGGTTTCATTTAACACCTCTCCCTTTATCAACCTTATATATGTTTAAGATCGCATTTTAATAAGTTGCGGAAGTAAATAATATACGTTCTTCGTATGCGTCAGATAATATGATCAAGCTGCGGCGTTGTCCGACATCCTGCCGATTCCTATCCGAACTCCGTGCCGTATCCCGACCGTATCTTAAACTACAATACATGATTTGCGTTTATTGCGTTTATTCAACGCTCGGTGTGAAATATAGATGCGATTTTTTATCGATGGGTTGAACAATTTGTTGTGTGTACGGTAACGTGCAAGGAGTGAGCTTTCCACGATAAGTCCATAATAGGTATGTTGTAATTGTAAAATATAAGCCAATATTAGGAAGAATAATGTAGATAATATATACAGTTTATAAATCTCCAGAATGCTTTTTGATCGATCATTAGTGGCAGGCGATAACAGTTTTTTTTTAATATTAGTAATTTTACACCTTGGGTTACATTATTACATTTTTATTAGAGATCTCTATTTTTTTGGAAGATGTAATATAGCCTATGTATCTTAGTAAAGACAATATAGCTTTCTAATGGTGAAACACTTTTTGTATGGATACATCAGTACCTGTCATATATCATCATATTTCAAAAACCGGTACCTACCAATATATCGATATTGTTTTTGGTACCGATTTTTGAAATCGGTCCATTAGTTGGTGTTAAAACAACAAACATACATACAAAACACAACTATGTTTCCTTGGTTACTATTTTCCTAACATGTGTCCTATTTATAATATTAGTATACTTACTTACTTACTTATTCCGCTGGCTCAGTGACCCGAAGTGAGTCTTGGCCTCCGACAAGAGAGTGCGCCACTTTTCTCTATCCTGCGCGATTTTCCGCCAGCTATCGTCAACTGAGAGTTCGCGCAGGTCTTGCACCACTCGATCTACCCAGCGATATCTGGGACGCCCCACAGGTCTTCTTCCTGTTGGTCGTCCCAGATACGCTCTCTTCACGCTACGATCCTCCTCCATTCTCTCGATATGACCAAGCCAGCGAAGTCGATGGGCCTTGACTTCACCAAGAATGTTGGGCTCTTTGACCAGGTCTTCTATTTCGCGGTTTTTTCTGACTCTCCATGTGCCATCTTCTTCGAGTACTGGGTAATTCTGGTAATTCGAGTAATCAGTAATATTAGTATAGACTACTAGTACTGTCCGACAGACGTTGTCTTGTCGTAATTACAGAAATTAATGCCACGGTGACGTGTAATGTTAATTGGCGGAACTGCCAAATAAGTACCTTACTCTAAATAACTACTAGTTGCAGTTAGTTCATCTAGTTAACTCATATCTATATCAAAGTTACGTATTGAAGTCGCAACTTTAGAGCTCTAGTTTGCGTTTACGTTGTGATATCCAGAAGATTAGGATAACAAGCGCCGCACTAGCGAATAATGATTCTGCATTGTCTGTAGTTGTGGTGTTTGAAGTGCGGAGCCACGGAGAATACTATCTAGGTACAGAATAATTTATGCACTTTATGATATGATTACAGATACCGAGTCATATAACGTTGTAAGATAACATAAGTATATTAAGTAAGTATAGATACTACATTATTGTATCCTTAGTAAAATAATTTAAATAAATTAAAAGTAAAAATGGTATATAAAGAAGTATATTAATTATTTAAAGTATAATAAAATTGAAAACTAAATAGCAGTACACTTTCATTTTCATCTTATGCAATTTAATTTAAAACGTAAAATAAAATAAATTGTTAATTAAAAAAAATGCAATATGGTAATAAGCAAATCGTCAATAAGCGCCTAAACCTAAGTAGCGTTAGTGCGGCACAGCGTTATGGTCAATATCACACGGTACTATTTCACAATTCATATTTTTTCATATCGTATTGTCAAGGAAAAAATAAGACTAAACAATAAACAGCAATAGTCGCAAATGTCGGTAGTACCTTATTAGCCCATTAGATGCAATGGTGAGCCATTTTGTTGGTAATATTGTGAGTCGGAAGAAAGTCAGCGAGTCACCGGCGGACGGGATGCAATATCCGGTTTTGTATCCGTCCGTTTTGTCTTGAAATACTGTCACTTTAAATAGTAGCATTATAACATCGCGGCGGTGCGAAATGGCCCGGCCACAGCTGCAGCGTTGCAAATTGCGGCGCGGTGAGCGGCGCGGCGGGCGGCGCGTTTTGCGGTGGTATGCCACAGATCGCGCGGCGGCGGCAGCGGTGGACGTGGAAATTCTTGTTTTATTTCGTCCCACTTTTTTTTAAAACAACAAAATGATGTGGGTGTTTTGACAGCCATATCGCTGGTCTACATAGAATTTCGCTAATAAACTTTTCAGTTTCTATCATTTTAAATTGATAAACAAAATTTATTTGATTCAGCCGCGCGAGGCTGAATACGTCCGTCGAATGCCGCCGCTAGTAGCTTCATTAATCATTTGTTTCCACCGCGCCCCGAGCACCACGTCCCCGCTGCTCGAGTCTTCTCTCGCTGCTCGCCGCGCCGCAATCCGCACCGCTGTAGCTGTGGCATAGGTAGCTGGTACATTCTCTAAATTTTCCATACATCGCTCACCGCCTGACTCGCCGCTCGCCGCGCCGCAATTCGCACCGTAACACATGTAATACATACCTCTAAAGTCTAAGTGGATGTCGTCGGTAGTCGTGAAAAACGGCCGACTTCTCATTTGTCCCCTATACAAAAACTACTAAAAAGCTTATATGCTATATATATGTGTCACCGTAAGATTGTAAAAACCGTAAGATTACAAAATAACTCGGAAAATTGTAAACTGTAAATTTTACAGTTTGCTCCGTGAAGATTATAAACTAAAGAAAAATAATGTGTTAAATTGTAAATGATATTATGTACAGTTCACAATTTTCCGATAGTTTACAATCTTCCGAGTTATTTTGTAATCTTACGGTTTTTACAATCTTACGGTGACATATGCACATAATAGGTTATGTGCCCATGCAATATTTGAATACTTTTTATTTCAAAACAAATAATAGTTCACTTCGGATAGATTTTACAAGAACAAAAAAACGTGGGCACAGCGCACACACAATCATCTAGAAGACTCTAGGTAAAAAATATCTTCGTCCTCGCCTATTACGTTTCTAAATAGAAATCACACCCAATGACTTAAATCTGCAGCGCACATAAAATGTATTCAAGTTGTGAAAAATATAGCACCGAAAGTAACTGGCGATTTAAATAGAAATATCTAACGGTCGCTTCATTTTACGTTCATTTCGCTTTAGCAGTTTCGAGCTAGTCTGCAATCAGACCGGATTGAGATTCAATAATAAAGGCGAGCGTGAATGCAAGCCTGCCACAAATTAATGCACCAGCTCGAAGCGTCATCAAAAAGTAATTTTTAGGGTACAGGGTATTTAGGGTATATGAATAGTAGCAAAAAATAGAGTGAAACGTTTTCTTTGAACGCGTCTTTGGTTTCAAATCTACATATCCAACTACTAGGTAAATACACATCATTATATATATAAAAAGTCTATTGATTTGTCAATGTAATAATCTGATCTTTTTTTGCCTTGATACATTATTTACACATATTTTAGCTTACATATATATTATGTAATCCTTATTATTGAATTTTCCTTTTCGTATCCAAAATAACCTAAGCAGAATTGCTAGTTTTAAAAATAAAACGTAAGAAATGTCCTATAAAATAAGTTTTCCAACAATATCAGGCCAGCCATTTCAGAGATTACCCCATACAAACAGAACCACAATCAGACTGTTTTTGTTCGTTTTGGGCATGAACATCGTAAACATAGCATACTAGACTTGAAAAACTTGATTATTTCGAAGTACAGACATAAACTTCTACAGACATAAATAATAGATAATTTCAAATTAACGTACCAGTGTATGCACGGCCTAATAAACCTCCGCAAAACAGAGCATTTTTAACGTCAATATAAGTTACGGTTTGCCAGCCGCCAATAAACCGCAGAAAACATTAAATTTAATGAAACTATTATTATAGAAAGCGATAAACATAACATGTACCTACCTACTGTTAGGCAAATCTTGCGTTTTCCTCCGTAAAATTTATTTTATTTTATTAAAAACGATACAGTTGTGGATTTTTTAATGAATCTTACAACCTCGAGTGAAAAATTAAATATCATCAAATTATACCACTGTTATTTATGAGATAGACAATATGATAATATGGTTAATTCTTTTAAATGGTATATCCCAAATATTACGTGCAGTTTTTAGGGTTACGGGTCGGTAAAAGGTAAAAACGGAACCCTATTACTAAGCCTCCGCTGTCCGTTTGTCTGCCTGTCTGTTACTAGTTTTTATCTCATATAGATCATATAGATCATATAGATATAGATAGCTAGAAAGCTTAAATTTTCACAAAATGTGCAATCATTTGTCGCTATAACAACAAAAATACTAAAAATATATAGACGTATTTTTTTGTACTTTTTTGCTCAATATGTTAATTAATATTGAAGAATGATGAATAGTAATAGGTAGATAGATGGTTGCCAGGCAACGACCTAAATTAAGGTATGGTACGGAATCCTTCGACTCGCACTTGGCCGGTTTTTTATATTTTATTATAATTACAAAGCGCAAACCAAAAGGAATTGCGCTTAATCTGCAGATCATGGATTCGTGGCATGCCTTCCTCAGATCTTACTTGGAGGTTTTATTTTACGAAATATGCAGATAATTCGTCGGAGGCAGGTTAGTAACATGGA
>LUGF01015789.1:9765-24179 GCA_001625245.1 Calycopis cecrops | reverse complement strand
TTTCACAAAATGTGCAATCATTTGTCGCTATAACAACAAAAATACTAAAAATATATAGACGTATTTTTTTGTACTTTTTTGCTCAATATGTTAATTAATATTGAAGAATGATGAATAGTAATAGGTAGATAGATGGTTGCCAGGCAACGACCTAAATTAAGGTATGGTACGGAATCCTTCGACTCGCACTTGGCCGGTTTTTTATATTTTATTATAATTACAAAGCGCAAACCAAAAGGAATTGCGCTTAATCTGCTGATCATGGATTCGTGGCATGCCTCCTTCAGATCTTACTTGGAGGTTTTATTTTACGAAATATGCAGATAATTCGTCGGAGGCAGGTTGGTAACATGGATGACTCCAAATAAAAAATTAAAAGGAATAAATGGGAGGAGTTCTCTATTATATTATATATCTCCTAATTGTTATTATATATTAAGAAATCCCAACAACTCTTAGGTCCAGCCTGGGATCGAACCGGAGACCTCTCACCTGAGGCGAACAGTTTCTTACTCGAATTCAGTAAACTCAGTTAAGTTACTGTACGAATTCATTTGTAACTATATTTCTACAGGTATATACACGTATGTATCTACTTATTATTATATTCCTGGTTATAATGTACCTGTACAAAATTTGATCAAAATCCATCAAGAATTTATTATCGTTATAAAATGATATATTTTTACCGGGTGTAAAAACGGAACCCTATTACTAAGCCTCCGCTGTCCGTTTGTCTGCCTGTCTGTTTCTAGGCTGTATCTCATAAACCGTTATAGCTAGAAAGCTCAAATGTTCACAAATTGTGTAATCCTTTGTCGCTATAACAACAAAAATACTAAAAATATATAGACGTGTTTTTTGTACTTTTTTGCTCAATATTAATTAACAGTAACAGGTAGATGGTTGCCAGACAACGGCCTAAATGAAGGTATGGTACGGAATCCTTTGACTCCCACTTGCCCGGTTTTATATACTTTATTATAATTACAAAGCGCAAACCAAAAGGAATTGCGCTTAATCTGCAGATCATGGATTCGTGGCATGCCTTCCTCAGATCTTACTTGGAGGTTTTATTTTACGAAATATGCAGATAATTCGTCGGAGGCAGGTTCGTAACATGGATGAATCCAAATAAAAAATTTAAAGGAATAAATGGGAGGAGTCCTCTATTATATTATATATCTCCTAATTGTTATTATATATTAAGAAATCCCAACAATTCTTAGGTCCAGCCTGGGATCGAACCGGAGACCTCTCACCTGAGGCGAACAGTTTCTTACTCGAATTAAGTTAACTCAGGTAAGTTACTGTACGAATTCAGTTGTAACTTTTTATTATCATTAACGGTATAAAATTATACATTTTAGCCGGGTGTAACCGCGGGGCGCAGATACTATTATAACAAGCCATTAAGACCTGACACAAGCCGACGAGTGAGCATTTTATTATGTTAACTCAGCAGAGGCGCGCGTAAGATTTTCAATTACTTGGTAATGAGGTGGTCTATTACTCTCAACTGATTCATTTACTGAAATTGAAAAGATTATTTTGGATAGCGATTTCAGTTTAAAACATTGTAGCCAAGAAGTAACGGGGCAGAGAAATCTGGAATATATTACAGTTAGCTATTATTATATACGTATTATAACTTTGTTGCATGGTAGCAATCCTAAATTTAATAAGCAATATAAAATTAAAGCAATAAAGTTGGGGAAGTACTAATACGTGGGTAATCATCTGAAGGCTTCGTTTGCTCTTTTTCCCCCTTAAATAATAAAGAGACGGTAAGAACATTGTACCTAGCCCTATAATCTTTTGAAGAATACATTAATTTACTAATTAAAATTATATGACTGACGAGACTGTTAGAATTTATATTAGTAGACAATTTTATTAAATAACAACTTCAACTTCTTGTAAATATTGTTAGCGGCGCTGATAATTACAAAGTAACTGATTTAACTCTCAATTATAACTACGTGTCGCTAGTTCTCTTGCCTTTAATAAAACTCCAGAAATATTTTGAATCTTTAAGCAAGTTATTTTGCATTGTCTCTTAGTAGTAATTATGGGCCTGGTTAATTGCCACTTTTAAATTCCCTCCAATTTGCAAAGGCACGGTAGTCAATATCCGATTTGGTGTTTAAAGCACTTATGCAGTCGGGCTCTTTTCATGACCACCGACGCCCATGGGCACTCGCATAGAGGCTATACAGATGCGCTGTCCTCCTTTCTCCTCTCACCTCCATAGGGCACCGGTTACGTACATACCGCACGAAACGCGAAGGCACAGCTGTCACATGTGCGATTACAAAAAAAACAATTGAATGAGTAGGGATAGATTTACAGTTGCACCTAATATATAATATATTAGGTGCAACTGTAAAAACACGCAGCTAGCAATGAAGGTTCATTGATGTATATTTTGCAACGTCTTTACATGTAGCGTTCAATAAAATCTGATTAAAAAATCAGCCGTATCGCCGACTGCGCGTTTTTGTTAACAAGCCTCTGAGCGTCGAACTGCGAGGGTTCTGTGCACACAACCCTCACTAATTAAAACAATTTAATCCTTTCCCTAATTTGTCTTATTTTAGCTATCTAGTAATGTCATTAATTCGCTGTTTCTTTGTGACTATACTATTATAAAAACATGAGATTTTTTATAGAACGTTAAGTATCATACTGTAAGAGGTCACGCTATGCTGTGCTTCCTGTCGCTCAACTGTACAAGATATTGATGCAGAACAACAGATAAAATGAGCTGTATCTTACGCTTTTGTTCCATGGCGACGTGAGCCTTGTTGGTCAGTTATGATCAGATCGACATTATGTAGCAGCGACGATCAGAACTGTGGTGGGTGGAATACCAATTATGAGGTGATATCTTAATGGCCGTCGGTAGTCATTAAATATCTACTACAATACGTGCAAATGTGCAGTAATGTCTTTACCACTTAAGAGGTCAAGACATTACTGCATTATGAATGCTGCATTGTAACCAATTAAGGCGGACACGATCGGTACGTCTTGCCTTTTTACAATAAACTACTCGATTCCCACAATTCAGGCCCCGATCAAATTAACCTGTCTTACACCTCTCTTATATCTCACATTTTGTTTTGTTTTTAATTTAAGGGAAGTGATAGAAGTTTGCTCATTAAAAACAAAGATACTGTTTCAGAAATAAGAGGTGCACAAGCTACGTGGTACGCTCAATACAGTCGATGGTTCGTTGTCCCCTAAATCGTCAGGTGGCTCGTTGTCATTGTTAGATAGAGCCAGGTACCGACGAGTAGTCCCATGCGAGCCCCAGCCCGAAGTTGTTTAACTGCACTATTCAGATTATTATCGCGAAAGAACTAGAAACAAATTGTAATAAAAATGTCATCGCATGTAAGGACAAAACAATGAAAAAGCAATTGGCCATAACAGCCTCTAATACCCCAAGTGTCTTATCAAACACGCCTCTAAAATTTGTTTTCCTCAACAATTATCAGACGAATCCCAATTCAACAATTGGGATATTTGTAAGATAAAACTATTAAAATATATTTTTATTTTCCATTTTATCAAAGAAACGCTGATGCTGAAGCCCATAGACGATAACCAGATATTACTCAGATGTGTTGCTTTTCTCAATAATTACAATATCATTATAGTATTCGGAATTTACAATTTCTACCGACACCCATTGTCCTCCTTCGCACCGGATTTGTTATAGTCCACAAGAGCCTTTCAAACATCACAAAATGTACAGCATAACATAAAATGACCATCACTTTAAGTAAGTGTTATGTGATATAAAAAACAGCAAAGGAACTTCCAGTTCCGGAATAAATAATTGCTTAAAATAAACTTAATCAATGTTGCTTTTTTCTTCCAATCAAACGCAAACATGATTTAGATAAACTCTCATAAGTTGTTTGATCCGATGCGTGTCAAGCTCAATATTTGACGTGGAATTCGGTAGAAATGTCGATAATCTAGTTACACGAATTGGGACTGCTGGCCCGATGTCGTCGTTGATCAATAAATTGTTTATGAATGCAGGCTATTATCGATAAAAGGAAAATAAAACCAAATAACATTTGTAATAATTGTTACAATAATTGTTTTTGTCCATTAAGAAAATAAATATCTTCCGAAATATAACCATAATATGGTAATAGGTAGTGCCACACTGCATGCTTGCATGCAGCCCTAGCCGGCACAATCGGGCACGTACCTCTCGCTTACACGTAACCGGCGTAAAAAGTTACTAGTTCTCTTGGAATATATTTTTCAAAGATCATTAATTGTTGTCAATCTACAACTGCAGGAAAATTGTATTTAAAAATTATTGTAAAAACCACCTTACAGGGTAGGGGTAGGACAGGGTAGGGGTGGGGTACCTTACAGGAACTTTTCAATTAAATAACTTCTTTAAATATACATTTAAATTTTAATTTATAAAAGGCCGCATTATGAACATAATCGGTCGCGATGCTCGAAATACGTTAAAGCCACAGTACCGCGGAACGAAGAGCACTCGGAAAGAACCTCCATTTACACGGATTTTCATATTTTTTAGGAATTGCTCTCAGCCCCGTAAAGGGCCTTTTGAGTTTTGTCTTTTATTTTTAATTTATTTTTATCTTGCATATTTTGAAAGTGAATTGAGTGTTTTTTTGGTATACCATGTTTTTTTGAAAAGCGAAACTTGATCAAAATGTGTGTGTTTCCTATATGTACTAGTTTCTCACTTAGGTAATAATATGATTTACGGAATTTTCAGTTAACACATAACTTCCTCTGCCACACGATGGACCCGGCACCCGCACGGTGAATCCATGGAATGCTAAGAAGTTCGTCTCTCTTTGAAAATAGGCATTATTACTCGTTATGCCCCGCAGTGTCACCAGTGTAAAATCCACCCCTACAAAGGTAAGGTACAGGTTTTTCGGAATAAATATTTTTTTTGTCCTTAAAGATTATATAATTGCCTTTGTCAAATGTTAGCAAAATTCGTGGAGTAGTTTTAGCATAAAATAATAAACAACTAACCTTCGCATTTATAAAATTAGAAGGATTTATTAAGTCAGTCTATGCTGTTTTTAATTTGCAAACTCACATCGAATGATAAGAGGAAAGAAAACGCGATCCTCTAGACAAGGCGTTAATTAATTTTTAATCAGAGCCCTTCGTCGAGAGATCGAGTTCGTGCTGTTTTATGAAAGCTCATCTCGACGGTTAACGCCTTCATTTCAGACCCTTGATCGTAGTTTATTGTTGTACTTACAGTGAAATCGTCGATTAAATCTGTCTGGTGCCAGCAAATTAATTTGAAATCTCGACTAATAGGTATTATAAAGGTCTTAATTAAAGAAGTTTTTCTGATTTGAAGAACTCAAAAACTGTTGTACTGCTTATCAAAATTCGACGTTCGCGTATATAACCGCAAGGCGTTGCTAGTATAAAATATATTAGCAATGTACGTAATTTTTAAATTATAGTAATAAACATTTCACGGACGACACGCTCATCCCAGGTTTTCAAGTGTAATATTTTTTCTAAGGTAATTAGGGCGATAGAATCCACGTTACTTTGAGGATCGGTGATCAGCGATTTTGCGATTGTACTGTGGTATTGGCTTTGTCCTCCCCCGGGCGTAGCTCTACCTCAAGGAAATATCACTTGTATATGTTGTATGGTTATTGATAGAAATACTCCTTTGTAATCTTGATATCTTTATTTACGTATTAGTACATTGTATTATACTTAATACAGCTTAGCTAATGTATTATATACTTTCATTACACGTTAATTCTGCATTTATGGCATCTTATTGCCTGTATTGTTTCGCTACCGAGAGCGCGTCTCGAATTGAAAAATTTTCCCATTGTCAAAAAAGATAATCTCCGAATTTCTTTCGAAAATTCTAAGAAAGTTTAAAAATTTTAAATTGATATAGTTTTAATGAAAACTATATCAATTTTAGAGGTTTCATTCATTCTGGCCATGGAGTTTCCACTCCTATGCTACATTATTCCCCCCTTAATAAAATTTTGGATAGTATTAGCCAAAATTATACAAACCAACAATCGAAAATCACCTACCTACTAGGAGGAAATCAATGACGACAAAAGTGCAAATCTTTCTTAAGATGAATCAACCTGACCTTGGTGTTCAATGCCAAATTTCCATAAAAGTTACTTCCAAGATTCAAAATGGAAATTTTTATCATTGACCAAGCTCAAATTACCCACAGCAAAACTCCTTAAAAGCTGTGAGGATTCGATTACTCAAACAATTAAAAAAAAACATTTAATCTACCTCCATAAACAAGCAAAACATTTATAAGTAATACGAAAAAACAATATTTTACCTTCCTACTCAGATAAAATAAGTTCCCCAGATAATATACGCTGACTTACATCTCATTCAGGAGTAATAATATAAAATGGAATTAAATTAATTATAATTGAAATTGCTCAAAGCCACAATCGGTCAACCAATTTATTCCAAGTTGGACAAAAAATCAAAATTGTGCAACCCTCGATATATTAGTCAAAGAAAGTTAGCCCTTGGCCAATGTCAATTCTGAAAAAAAAACTCATTTTCAAATACAAAAAAATTCCAATTTCGACTACCAGATCTCAAAGACATTCGTTCTGATATTCATAGGTTGAACCATCATCTAATTTCCCTCTATGACCTAACGAACTTGGAAAATCAAACTAGACTGACAATACGTACAGCCCACACGGATGCTATGCTCCTTTGTGTGTTTTAGAGCCTTTATTCCCTTGCTCATTCAGAACTCGAGTCCATCAGAATCTGAATTCAACCACTAACTTCACTCACAAACTTCTGACATCATCAGTCACCATCTTAGCTATAAAAATAATTAATTAAACTCCAACATCCATTTTCTCTCGGGCTTCTGACTGACATGCAGCATCAGTCATCCGCTCATGCATGCCATCATGCATCTTGCTGCGTGAGCATCTGTCCACTCCCAAACTTCTCACTGACACCCGTCTCGCATCAGTTTTAGTACGTGCATGCCAACGCACATCTTGCGGCGTGTTCATCCTCGGCACATGAAACAGAGAACATATTTGTACATATACTCTTATATCCGAATTATTGTTGCGTTGCATCTCCTCAGTGACCACTATAAATCTATAAACCTATATGAAACTAACTATATGCATTTATATATGCTAATATATAGTCCCCCTTTATGACCATATGCTTGCCATCATATTACCATATCATGTAATCGTTTTATTTATATGACCTACATCCCTATCCTCTTATTCTACGAACCTCCTACGTAAATAATTCACATTGGAGATATATCCAACTATCCTAAATAGACCTATATATATTTTCACTGACCTGATCATCTTTTTCCCTATATAAGTGTACCTGATCACATCCTTTGAGTCATTCTATGTGATACGAGGGCTGCCTTTTAAGTAGTGTCGTTTGCAAACCTCCTTCGACTGTATAAAAAAATATGTATGTCTTTTTCATCTTTTTGAATTTAGAATTCGAAAACAAAAGAATGCTTTATGATTATTCGGATAGTTTTATTGTAGCGTCGGTTCAAAGGTGATTAGTCGGTGGTAAAAATGGAAATATCAAAGGAAAATATGCGTGCGATAATTTTCTACAACTTTCAAAGGGGATTAACGCCACTTCAGTGCTTTGAGGAGATAACTTCTGTGTTAAGTGATGCAGCACCTTGTCTTAGGACTGTAGAACGCTGGTATTTAGAATTTCAACGTGGGCACTCTAGCCTCAGTGATAAGCCACGTGTAGGTCGTCCAAAAACCGCCATGACGCAAGAGAATGTCGACGCTGTGCGGCAGCTAATCGTCGAAGATCGTCATGTGACATACCGGGAAATAGAGGCATCCGTGGGCATTTCAGGGACTACTATCCAAAAAATCCTGCACGAAGAACTTGGTGTAAGAAAGTTGATATCGCGTTGGATACCACATTTGCTCAGCGACGACCAAAAAACAGCCCGCGTTAGATGGTGTCGCAAAACTCTGCAGAGATTCAACCGAGGAGAGTCAAAACACGTTTATGATATGGTTAGTGGTGATGAGTCTTGGATATATGCTTACGATCCAGAATCCAAACAGCAGTCAACTGTCTGGGTCTTTCAAGATGAGCCAAAACCGACCAAAGTCATACGCTCACGGAGCACTTCAAAAAAAATGATTGCCTCGTTTGTGGCAAAGGGTGGTCACGTCGCCACTATTGTACTTGAGGATCGCAAAACGGTTAACGCAGACTGGTATACCACGGTTTGTTTGCCACAAGTCATCACAGAGTTTCGGAAAAACAACTCAACACGCCGTATGATTCTGCACCATGACAATGCAAGTTCGCACACTGCTCGCCAAACAAAGTTGTTTTTGAGCACTCAAAACATTGAAATTTTAGATCACCCACCTTACAGCCCTGACTTGAGCCCTAACGATTTTTTTACGTTCCCCAAAATTAAGCAAAGCCTTCGTGGTCAACGTTTCAACTCACCCGAAGAAGCTGTTAACGCATACAAATTGGCGATTTTGACTACCCCCACTTCGGAGTGGAATAAATGTTTTAATAACTGGTTCGAACGCATGCAAAAGTGTATTAAATATCGCGGAGAATTCTTTGAAAAACAATAAATGGTAATAATCTATAATATTGTCTATACTTATTTCAAACGACAAAACTTAAAAGGCAGCCCTCGTATGTGACTAATATTCACATGAAATCCATACCAATCTTCATGTTAGTCTATCCTATCTACCCGTATTCATATTATTCAAATTGAATAAACTCTATAAAATAAATAATATTGAAATTGACACTGAAAAAAATTGACAATTCGCTTCCCTGTCAAACATCAAATATTACGGCGAAGACCTCATTGACCAATATTGTCAACTAAGTTGTTTTTTTCTGAACTTTGACAAAGGAAAAACGTCAAATGGTGACCACCATTTGACGTTTTTCCTTCAAATTGAAATTTTGTATACTATTTATAATTGTACAATTTTAATATTTATAACTTTATAATTGTAAAATTCTAATATTTATAACACACATATATATTTTTTTTTTGAGAATGCAATTACACCCCTTTTTTCTGAAATCTAAAATCGCATTATATTATATAAAAGCATATCCTGACCGCTCGTAACCATCTTCTTGCTGAATGAGAGCGCTCGGCTCATCGCTACTGAAATAGAAACCCTGCGCCCATCGACGAACCACACCTTCTTTAACATTATCATCCCAAAGAAAGCGTCGCGTGCTAGTAAGCTCGCTCTCTAACGATATCCCCGCGCTCATGATATCTTCACTTTTATAATATACGTTCGATCTATTACTGCTTTATTTGATATAATCGTTCAACATCAGCACGCTGTCCACAACATCTACATGACATCCCATATTTTCAATCAATTTTGCTGTTACAACTTTTCTTGTATTCTATGAAAATAAAAGCTTACGACATCAGGGCTGCTGTATTGTTTCGCTATCGAGAGCGCGTCTCGAATTAAAAAATTTTCCCATTGTAAAAAAAGACAATCTCCGAAATCTATGAAAGTTTAAAATTTTAAATTGATATAGTTTTAATTAAAACTATATCAATTTTAGAGGTTTCATTCATTCTGGCCATGGAGTTTCCACTCCTATGCTACAGTACCGACTCTCTGCGTTCAGTCGCGGTATTGAAATCGCGCGATTTAGTGTCTGCTCCGATGCTCGATATGGTTAACTCGCATTCGCTTTGCGACTTAATCGTCGCGTTTGGCGTATTTAAGTGTACGTTGGGGAGCGTCTGGTCGCTGCATTCATCTTCTAAAAAGCGGCTAAATCGCCGATCGGCGGTGCTAAAAGCTGCATGTGCGGTGGCTCTAATTGTATACTAGTATATTACTTCGGTGTTATTAAGCGATATCTAGTTCGTATTGATAGAACTATTCATTTATGGAACGGGACTACAGGGTAGAGATTCAGAGACGAATTTAATCGTCAATTCAATTAACTTATATGTTTATGTAAATTTACAGTCACTATAGAAACCGTTACGAAATATTATAGAGGCAACATAGCAATTTCGCGCCACACTGGGGCTATTGTTCCATTTAGATTAAAATTAAGTAATAGCGATGACTGAGAATTACGTATTATCTAGTTGATTGATTTCTAGTTATGATACAATTATAGTGAAAAGTTCACTTGGTCCCTCTTAGAAAAATACATTTCATATTATTACCCTGATTGGCTCAATTTCCACATGAGCCATACAAAAGGTAGTAAAAAAACATATTCCAAATATAAATTCGGAACTCAATGCTTAGTCACTCTCACAACAATGCATTCAATGACATAATGAAATATAAATAATGCCTCCATTTTGAATTAACCGGTGTATTTACCTGTGTAATTCATAGCGAATTTTGATCGTGTACGTAATCCTCCAGTGGATTAAGCCTTAAACAAACACGGTAATAATATGTTATATTCCATGATTAGGGTTTTAATACACCCGTTGCCTTTTAGTGGTGTTGATTATTTGTTTGGTTAAATTATAGATAAGTAAATAAATTATCGGTTTTAGGAAACGTTCGGTTCCAAAACTTTTGGAAAATGGGAAGTTGAAAAATCCGCATAGAGCTTATATAGATGTGTCCTCCTTCCTCCTTCCCCTCTAAGGGCCTCCGGCAACTTACACACCGTATCTCCCCAGTCATGCCAGGCTAATCCGACTGCATGTATACATGCATGCATGCCATTCCTCATACTAAGACGCTGTTGCAGTGCTTGCTGAGTAAGAGTTGTACCACTGAGAAGATTCTCCTCCCTAGTATCGCAGTAAGGTTACAGCGTAGGTATTATTATATATATTTTGTTGTTGTTGTTTTCTTTTTTAGATACATAATATACATATTATGATATTATGATATAATAGTTGTGCATCTCATAATTGTTTCCTAATACTGCTATTCAATTGATATATTAAGGCAACATTTTCAAGCATCGAAAAGAACCAAATTCAATTAAATACAGACATACAATAAAATAACCGACGAAATCTGGACTCAGGTCGTGCGAACACAAGTGCTGCTTCAAGAAACGTAAGAGACGTAGTGTGAGTAAGATACGTGAGTGTGTCTAGAACATGATGTCAAGAATTTGTTAGTTTAGATTTGGAAAGAAATATTGAGCGTAACGGACTTAATGTAGTTTATTCACTGATTGGCATATTATCATTACATAATATATTACATTTAATTACTTAAATTATAATTCAAAAGCTTGTTCCTTTTCAGTTATTTTAACTTAATCTGACATAGAATGACGCGGTATAAAAACCTGATTCATTTTCCGTTGTTGCAGTCGTCAATTTTTTTTCTTAGCTACGCGCAGTCTAGGAAGCTAGTAGCTAACACATTCTAATAATAAAATAAAAGTGAAAATTTGTAAATATGTTTGTTATTGTTTCACAAAAAAACTATTGAACGGATTAACCGTTCCGGCAAAAATCTGAAATAACATAAAAATAAATTTATCTGGAATATAAAAGGAATGGGATAGATTTGAAGCGGGTAAAACAGTAGGACATAGCTAGTTTTGTTATAATCCACCAGCAATGTTTATCGAAGCATAATATTCAGAAAGCTCTAATATTTTCCTGACAGCTCGAAGTTGTAATTAGTGGCTTGTACTTACTCACGTTCTTATTCCGGATCGTGTGTGTAATGAGGCATTATTTATTATTAGCGCTCATTGTATTCACCACCTATTTATGTAATTGATATTGATTGACAGAATATTAGAAACGCCCGTTATTGGAATGGTTTAGCCTAAGACGATTTAGATCAGTACACTTTGTTATATTATTGTAGAAATATAACGACGAATCAGTTAATCTATATTAAAGTTGTACATTGAAGCAACTTCAGAGCTCTAGTTTGTGTTTTGGGAATTGTGGTAGTCCGAAGATTAGGATAAGTTTCGCCTGATTGGGTACCCATTCTGTATTGTCTGCAGTTGTAGTGTGTGGAGCTATGGAGAACATCTACAGATTAATCGATGCACTTTAGGATATGATTACTAATTTCATATAGTTTTTATATATATTTACTAATTTATTTGGTCGAAACTAATATTGGCCTAAATTGAAAGTGGCCTTTCCAGCAGTGGGCCGGTAAAGACTGGTGATACTGAAGATGATGGTGATGATGAAGATACTAATATTATGGGGAGCTAAAGAGAGGCATAGAAAGGATGGGATTTGACCTTAACAGGAATAAAATGGAGGAAAGTAGTCACATATAAACATGAAGTCAAGTGAATGGACAAGTTCTTATCCACCAGTAAAGTAAGAAACAATAAAAAATAATAATATGAGAGAAAGCTTGTCTTATGAAAGGCTTGCGATGAATGTAATTGAGCTTAAGAGCCTGGATCTAAGAACGTATGATGGGGTGTTCTATCGTAATAGCTGGGTACTTCTTCGATGCAATAAAACTCAAGTAGCGTGTGGACTGTATGATTTTAAGACAAAGGCGCCGTGTTGATAAACATAGTTTGAAGGAAGATTTTGTATGTGAAGTTGTAGCACGTAGCGGCAGTACAGATTATAATAACCGGAACGGTGGTGTGGCCAGCCCGACGCAGTATTGCTCGTCTACTACCTACCTACTGGGAAAGACTATACCCGTACATTAACCGGCCTGTGATACAAACACACACATACACACACACACACCACATTAGAGCGGTATCAGTCTTTTCGGCAGCCTTCACCTGCAATGCTCTTACAAATTCAATCGTACGTACGAAATAAGCATGTACGTATAAATCATGTAAAAATGCACCTCTCATATCTCGTACATGCTCCATTTCGTTGGCGCATGTAGATGTTAGGAATGATCATCGTTCATATACAACATGTTAAAATATCAATGTTTTATGAAAAGAAAAACATTATAAAAAAAAGTAGATACATCGATTTTTATTATTTTTTTTAAGTATTTAAAAATGATTTCTCTCAATACGTCAATTTTATAAGCATTCATGAATCGACGATTGACACATTAAATATAAATTAATTATTAACTTTAGGGTTAATGTTTATAGTATTATGAGCAAAAAGTGGTAAACGAGCATTACGACTCCCATAGGTTTACGGCCATAGACATCCGCATAGAAGTTATTTAGTTGAGTTGCACAATGGTTGTTATAATATAAGGTGGCAAACGAGCAGTTACAACCGTTTAATGGTCATCGCCCATCGATATCCACATAGTTCTTTCTCCCTCCCCCCTAATGCATATCCGGAAATTCACAAAACTGGGGAAAGAAAGTTTTGGCTGTTGTTGATGATGATGTTATATTGTGGTGTTGTTTGTGTGTATAATAAGGGGAGCGGGCGGTGGTATGAATTTAATGTTTTAGAGTGTTTAGAAGTTGTGATCATCTGTTTTGTGTAGTTACTTGATTTTTAGTAAGAAACAATTGATTACCATAGGCACATTGTCAGCTACCTGATAGCAGCAACAGCAAAATAATGATAAATATTTTAAAAGCCTCTTTAACTTACTATTAATAAGATAAGGAAGATACTCTTCACTTTCCAGCAAGCTTGATACACTTGCCATACGGTGAGATGTTAGTTCGCTGTGCATCTTTTACCGTATTTTCTATGGGGAGTGTTCCGAGGAATTGTTCGGACTAATACCTGCAGCTGAATTTCACTATCGTACTTCGCGTCAAAATTCAATTTTCCACCGGCACCATCTAGATGTTCCGAAGTCCACCACTGTGCGCTTTAAACGCAACTTCATCCCGCGCACTACCTCTTTGTGGAATCAGCTGCCGCCCTCGGTATTTCCGGACCAATATGACTTTGGGATCTTCAAGAAAAGAGCCTACTCTGATCTTAAAGGCCGGCAACGCAACTGCAAAACCCCTGGTGTTGCAGATGTCTGTGGGCGTCGGAAAACACTATTTTATTTTTTTATTTTTATTTTTATTCAATTCAATGAACGGGAATACTCCCTTTTTACAATATAATAATAATTTACATATATCTATAATTTTAATGCCACATTTGCCCGAATATCAAATAGTTAACAGAATATATCAATATTAGAAATAATAATAAATAATAAAATATCACATCTTATGAATAAGGTACAATGAGATACTAAAAATAATTTAAAAACATGTCGGTATAGAGAAACAGTTCACAGCCAAAAAACATTAGTAAAAGTACAGAGCAATATTAATTAAGAACAAGCCAAGTCATACATCAAAAATTCTATTGACACGCCTAGAGAACGCAGAAAATGGTACCGAAAAAATATCTACATCGTTGGTTATTGTGTTACCAAATCTATGCA
>LUGF01015751.1:154772-168556 GCA_001625245.1 Calycopis cecrops | reverse complement strand
AGGGATTCAATAGCTTAGATGTTGGAGTCTTTCAAAAGAGCTCATATGAATTGGAAATAGAAAGAATATAAAATGTGACCCAGAAGTAATGTTCATACATTTAATGTTTCCGATGTCACAGACGGTAGTATGAAAGTACGTAACAATTGTAAAAAAAGTACAATCGGAATCGTCATACGATATTTTATCAAAGAGGGTAGCTAAATAATTGGATGTCTTTTAAGTATTTAGAAGCAATTAATTTAAATCTTCTATATATAGTAAAAATATAATATGAATCTCTCAGAGATCGAAATTCAAACTCAATTATAAAAATAAACAATTATACTTTGAATACAGTTTGCCTGTGACTTGTGTACTAAATAAAATCTTTCTAAATAAATATTGATTGCTCGTGATTCTGTATGGAAATCAGTCAGTAGTTAGTTAGTGTCGAATCGCACAATACCGGTTTAAAGTAAAAAGCTTACATACATAGTTACGTAACCTAAAGTAACCGTGACCTAAAGAATGAGCCCTAAATATTTTATAATTTTTCTCTGAACCTTATTGAATTGATCGTAAATCTTTTGCTTTGTACAATCAATTTCTTTTTCCATGCAAATCTCAAAAGATAATACTCGTATAAAGAAATATGATTACACAAATCCTACAAATTTTTATATTATTAAAAACATAATACTGAATATATCATCATCATAATCAGCTTTCATTTAATAATATTATAATTATGGGTACACAAACTTATTATTGCAATGGTTAAAACTTAGTAAATTATGAAGACCTTTCACTTAAATTGAATAACGTGATGTGGCTCTCTCATACTCAAAACTGCTGACGCCAGCTAGTAGTAGTAATAATACCTAGCGTCGGCAGTTAGTGTAAGGGTGCATGTTTACTTTACGTACTCACTTTACTTTACTTTACACTTACACACTTCCAACATGATGACAATGTTTGCGATTTTGATTAGATTTACGTAACCCACGTTTACTTAAAATTTGATGAATTCCGAACTTCCCTTTAATTTTACTTTATTAATTTCTAAAGCGTGAATTTCTAGGAACATGAGGGCGCTCCATTTAACATGTATGTATTATAATATATTTATATGTATATTATGTTTGTATGTAATGTCATTTATTTCATCGTGCATGTTCATCGAGAGTATATCTTTTTTTAATTTTAATATTATTTGACAGGTTACTATCATTGCTTCACTTACCTAATGGATACTTAACTCTTAACTACCAAGCCATGTTTGTAGATTATTCGCCACTAATGTCCCTTAAGGCAACCCGGGACTTCATTAGAAACCAGTGAATCGAAATAAAAGTATTTATAGAGATATCATGAGTGTACTATTTATTATATTATAATATTTATTATTTCCAGGCAAAGTAAACTTGTAAAATATTAAAATTTATCTATTTTTGCTGCAAGGAAAATATTCAATCAATGGAGAATTAACTGCATTCTATTTTCTCGCGTGTAACAAGATCGGCCGTAATGCATGTTCAGGGAATTATTTTCATTGAAGTCTCGCGTTCGCAAATACAACGTTTATCTGTTACACTCCAATTGGGACAAACTTGGAACGTCATTGCCGTATACTGCGACTAATTGTATTATTTAACTAGTTCGGCATAGCTCATTGTTATATTCTAGCTTATCCTAGAGAATTATATAATCTTAATTTTATTAGCAAAAAAGAGAACTCCAAGAAAGAGTCAAGTCTAAAAGTTGTGAGGTTGCTATACAAAATCCTTTATTATTGCTATACACGTTACAAAAACTAATAGTTACTTGAACGATATATATAATTCAACCCGATTTGGTGGAACGTCACATTCAATGGTATTCACTCGTCCAAACGGATTTATTTATTATTTATTTTATTTAATCATTCATGTACACCAAATAAAGCGAACATTAGAAATTTACAATATTATAAAACGCTGGTACAAAGGACCTACTTATTCCATAATGGAATTTCTTTTCACAGAATTTCTTCAAGCTTTTATAAGTAGGTACCTACATATTTAAATTATTTATAAATTAAAATTATCTACTACCGATTGCAATGTTTGTACTAAAAATCTATGTAAAACACATACTTCTTTGTAAAGAATATGCTCTACGTTAAATTATTTAACTCGTAATAAATTTTACGACTTACGATATATATAATCATCGTGATTAACAGATGAGAGCAATAATTAACAAAAATTAAAATTTTATTTAATCACAGCCTTAACTATTTTTTGTGGCAACCCTATTGGTAAACATTCACAAACATATTTAATTTCCTAAAATACAATTTTCACCTGGTCAACAGATGGGTGAAGGTCGTTCTTACTTCGTATCATCTACTGTAAGGCGTGCAGTTTACTTATATCCACAGAATTAAATAATATTTTGACTGCAATTTACCACTAGTATTATAAATATGAAGAAGTTTGTTGAGTAAATGTTTATTTAACTATCAGGAAAAAAGTGCAAAACAGATTTATATTAAAGTAGCTATGCCCCGCGGTTTCATCCGCTTAATTTCTGTCACAGGACTGCAGTGCCATCTGCCGGGCAGATTTGTGAAATAAATCCATTCTTCAAGTCCCCTTGAACACACAAAAAATTTTGTCGAAATCGGTCCACTCGCTTAGGAGGAGTTCAGAACACACACGTGCACAATAACTATATATAATTATATATTTTGAAAGATTTGTACAATCAAAAAATATAATCTGAAATAATATTTTTTTTACTCTGAGAAAGGAATGGTTCAGTTGGGATAGATTTTACGTATGTGAAACCGGATAAAGATTGACTGTATTGTAATATTTTGAAATTAAAAATCTTGTTTTCCATCAGAAACCAGTTGTGTTCTCATTATGACTGACTATTATACAAAAGCTAAAAACATGTATCTTAGAAAACTCATATAATGAAAATAGTCTGGCAGTAACAGGCTCATACAAAACATTATCTAACTGACGCGTCACCCCCAGTCCTGTAAACCACATACTTAAACTTTGAATAGCGCCCCTCCCACTGCTGACAAACAATAATAGCGCCAGGAGGTTGAGAGACGCGCAGACGACAGACAAGTACTACACAATAGAGGAAAAATAAATTTTAAGTGCTAGCAACACTCCCATTGCAAATTTGTGTAAAATAAACATTACGAACAAAAATAAATGCAAGTTTTTAGGGTTCCGTATCCAAATGGCAAAAACGGAACTATTTTAGGTTCGTCATGTCTGTCTGTCCGTCCGTACATCCGTATGTTACAGCCATTTTTTGAAGTTCTACTTCTTTAGGCGCGTTATGAAAAAACCGGCCAAGTGACAGTCGGACTCACACACTGAGGGTTCCATACCAATGAAAGGTACCTATAGGTGTCTCTGCAACGATTATGCCCAGAAAAAAAACTTGGTTGTTCATAACATTTGAATAATTGACCAAATTGTATTTGGGTTTTTTGAAAATGTATTATTTCTAAAAAACTAATAATGATATCTCGCTCCAACCAATTTTCGTTGAAAGTTTTCATTGAAATCTACAGCAAATATACAAGGTCGATACAAGCAAGGAGCATTAAATGAAATCACATATTTAGTGTATTATTTCCAGGCTACACAACAAAAAGTCAGATCAATCGGAGCAATAAATTAGCCACAGGAATTTTGTAAAGGTTTTTCTCAATTCGTACACGCTGTATCGCAGCTAATCGCCTACTATGACCGGCCGGGATTATTCACCTCGTACGAGGTTGCCGTTCGCTGTACGAGCCAATACAAAGAATGTTTATGTGTTTTGGCTGTTTAACATGAAAAAGCATTTTCGTATATTCGTCGTAAACTTATTTTGAATAGTTTCGTATTAACTGTAGGCATTTATAGTATGTGGTTTAATTTAATGCCTCACGCTTGTATCAACCTTGTATACATTAGATATTTCACTCTCTTATTTTAAAATATAAAGTTAATTAGATACGAATAGCCAAAGAAATCATATAAGATAGACTTTAAAGCTTTCTCAAACCAAGGCTGAGAATTTTCAATTGGAGAGTTTCTTCCATATAGATAGTTTTTAACGCGTTTTCGCTTAAAAATAAACAAGATTTCACAATAAAGTTACGATATTTAATTACGGAATAATATTAAACAATCTATTTCGGACGCTCCAAAAAACTCTAATTAATAACAATTATTATAGACGAATGTTATGATTTCGATTGTATTACAATTCTATACAAAAAACTTTCGATGTAGGCGTAATTATAAAGCGCCTATTATAACAGAAGCTCGCGATCTCGCGAAACAACATTTTGTCTGTTGGTTGGAAACAAAATAGTTCTCGGACTAGTGTCAGGATTTTGCTATAGAGGGTTATATTTTGGTCACCGGCCAGTTTTTAAAATAAGGAAGTAAACATCATTTAAAGGGTGTGTTTTAAATTTTATCGCCTAATTGTAATAATAATAATTAATAATAAATTGTAATAAGTAAATAAAAATCGATTTGAAATGATCCTTATAAATACATCGATCGTTGTTCGTAAACGAAGTGTATCGACCTCAAGGTCAGTGACTCCGACCTATAACGACTAGAGAATTAGGTCACCTGGTGAACCAAAAATATGTTTATAACATAGGATAAATTAATTGTATCTAATTATCTTTTTTTTTTATTTCATAAATCGAATGTATTATTGACCTATGCGGATGTCTATAGACGTCTATAGTCATTAAAATGGCTACGATTATTCATTTGTCCCCTTATACTATACAAAATCCTTGCAACAGTATCGTTCTGACAGTATGTTTAGTATATATTTCAGACTGTGTCAAATTTCGGGGTAGATTTTGCTCTAAAGTAGGTATACTACTAAAAATAATACTAAAAATACATAAATACATATAATACACATAAAATAAAACATAAAATAAAAATACATATAATACTAAAAATCGCATTAATAATTATTGAGCCTTGTGTGTGTTTTTTAAAACAGTAAATTGAAACTAATGAACATAAAAGCGTTAGGATCTTTACACCATTTTCTATTTCAACTTGAAACACATTCATTGTAACGCCTGTCTGTATTTGTACTGTTTATTAATTGTTCGCGAATATTACGCTCATCAAATACGCGACTAGGCCCTTTGTTCTATATCCATAAATTATATGGGACGGTGGGTTTTATTAACGTTTATTATTTTTATTAGCATTTAGATTCTTAAAATCCACATATTATCTTTGATCTGCAACGTCTATGTGATAGATAATAGTGAGAATATGGGTCAGCTCATTGACTCTTAAGTGCTGTCGTCGTGTCTTTACAGGAACTACAAACTAAAATAAAATAATAAAAATGTTGTACCTAACATAAATGTCTAGATTCGAGATATCGTCACCATTTAATATTTATTCATTTACTTAACTAAAACAGTAGTGTTTAAATACCCTAGAGAATATGATAAAAATATATCGTCAATTTCTGATTAATAAATCAATATTGAACTCGTAGAAATAATATATATCAGACGTAACGATGTCTGAAACTTGACGAGTCGCACATCCATATACTAATATAATAAATACAAAATGTGTGTTTGATTGTTTGTTTGTTTGTATGTCCTTCTTTCACATCAAATCGGATCAACGGATCGATGTGATATTTAATATAGAGATAGTTGAAGGACTGAAGAGTGCCATCGAGAATCGGCTAGAAATATGTACAATTATTAATGTTTTTTCTACCACGCGAGCGAAGCCGCGGGTAACAGCTAGTAGATAATATAAAGGAAAACACGTGATTGCGTGTTTCAGCTTTGTTTAATCATGGAAATAAGAATTTTGTTGCTAAGAACGCTAACGTGGGTACAGTAATAAAAGAGCAGTAAACCGCTTTCTATGGGAGGTACTCGGAAAATCTATTAAGTATTTTATTAAAGAGTACTGCGAACCAACTCCATTACAGTACGCGTACTGTGATCTGTAGATTTACTGAGCTTCTTGTTTATATTGTGTCGGAGAACGTGGGAGAGGTGAAGCCTTTTACGGCTTCTCGTATTTAAGAGAAGGTATTTTATATTTCCCACAAACATTGTAAGTTCGCTGTAGGTAGTGTTTATGGAGCAATATTGTTACTTTAACGTTTCATGCCCTTGACATTGAGCTTTGTATTTGTAAAATTTAATACATTTAGTATGAACTAAAACCTTTATTATTATAAAGACGAAACTTTGTTCATTGATTTTCTTTCACGCAAACAGTATTTCACTGAAATTTTGTTTAGTCTGAAAATGTAAAAAATAATCCAATCATGTTAGGATCAGGATGTCATCAGGATACAACTTGGAATAACATAAATATAATATGTTTTATCAAATGTCCATGGCATAAATTTCACGTGGGTGAAACCGCGAGGTGTAGCTAGTATTGTGGTAGCTGTAAAGCGAATTTCGAAGTGTCAAGGTTCATTAGTTCCACCGTACCCACAATCACATACCTTCTAACTGATCATAATATTACTTGTGGTTACGTTTTATTTCGTGCATTGTTTACAAGTTCTAAAATTTAAAAAAAATTGATGTCGCAAAGAATTTTTTGGAGTTTACTCCTTGTGAAACGATTTAAAGCGCTTTATGAATAAGGTGAGGCGTAAGGGAATAAAATTGCGTATGTAACTACCACAAGCGTAACACAACCTTGCCTTCACTTACGTCACCAGAACACTTTTTCAGAAGAATGTTCCTTTATTATTTAATGCTCCCTTGCTTTTATTCATTTCAAGCACAATTTTGAGGTTTGCTAATTTGTTCCGAGCTCTATTACTTTCCTAATTCCTCGTATCTAATCACAAATTACATATCCGTTAACGTATCATATATCACAATAGAACGGTACATTCATTGTTCTAAACAACATGAATAAAACACGCTGCATATCTTACATGTTCATGTTTAATTAATTTAGTTAATAAACTTAAATGACTAATGCATTGCACGCGAAGGCCGGAAGAGGTACCTCTCGCTTACACGACACCGCCGCAAAGTGAAGCTTTATGTCGTTTGTAACTGTCCACTAGCTTGTTAGAAGGGAGGAAAAAGAAGAGCAACGTATCTGCATAGTAGTTATCTGGTTGTGCTTGGGCGATAATAGACAGTCATAAAACTGTTAGGTTTCCCCCGTAAATTATTGTATCCTTCATCGAATTGAACTTATTTGGCCATTTGATAGATGTTAAGTCAGTCAATTATAATTAATATCGCACAAATATGAAGTTAACAGAGATTAATTATTGCTATGGGATAACGTGTTTCGTTCGCTATTTGATTAACCGATCCCCTATTGGTTGAAGAAGAGCCACACATCTACACATACGGAAAGGAAAGGTAGTAAGTACCAAAAGGGGCCTGATTGCTCGTCTCTCCCTGTGGTTAAAAAATGTTAATTATAGCACCTAGCTACTGTAATCTCCCATATAAATGACACGAATTTAATTACGATTTCGGTAACGCTTGTTGTTGAATTTGATTAAAATCTTTGGATCGGAAATTACCAAACTATTTAATTTCCGTGTTCAGTCGTGATCGGAATTAGTTTGTAACTTCTGACATAGTCGCTTCACTAACCTATTCATTTTGGAGTCGTTGCAATTGAACTGCTTAATACTAATACCATCAAAGTGTGTGTAATTATTTTCTTAACAAAAAATCAAACTGATTTAACTCTGAGATATATGATGATATAATGTTCTGAAAACCGATTCAAAATCAGATCAGACAAAGGAGATAATCGTGTACAAACTTACATAAATACATCCATTCATAACAAAGGAGATAATCGTGTACAAACTTACATAAATACATCCATTCATACTGAGAACATTCTTCATTTCGTAGCCAAATGGCAAAAAACAGAACCCTCGTAGATTCGTCATGTATTTCTGTCTGTCTGTCCGTCCACGCCGACGCGACGTCCGGCCGTCCGTAATGTACGTACGTACTCGTAGTTGAAACTGTTCTGTGAACCTCTATTCCAATTTCGAACAAAAATAAATAAATAAAAATAAAGGGTGGGCACTAAATACATAGAACTGAATTGAAATATTTTTTTTTCATCCAACATGCATGTGAGGGATATCTATAGATAGGTATTCTCTTAAAAAACTATTAAGGTTACTAAAACCATTTTTCGTTAAAATCTTCGTAAAAAATTTGAAAGATAGACACTTCCAAAGAGTAAAAATTGGGTCCCCCCATCTAACTTTTAAAATAAGAGAGTGAGAAGTCTAAAATATAGCGCTCTATCTCAATGAAAACATTCAACGTAAATTGGTTTGAGCAAAATATTATCATTATTAGTTTTTAAGAAATAATACGTCTTTAAAAATAGCAAATACAACTTTGTCGTCGTTTGTATGAAAGTGCAGCAGTGCGGCGCTACCAGTACTGGCCGGCGTTTGCTGCTGACCTGGAGGTTGTTCGAGCAGGGCGCGTGTAGAGTGCGGAGCTTAAGGGCAGGGAACGCAAGAAAAAGAAAAGAGCTGTCGCGGACGATGTCATATTATACACTTGGCAGTCACACTGGGCCGCGAGTGCAGATGGAAGGAATCTATACTGTTTCTTTCCAGAAGTTACAACGCGTCTAGCACATCAATGGGTGGATCCTTTAGAGGTCCTTTAGAGGCTTTAGAGGTCGCCTGCATAGAATGGCAATATGTAAATTGCCATCCTGCCCTTGTGGTCTTGAACTTGAGAACAGAGATCATGTTCTGTGGGAATGTGACTTGTACAAAGACGAGCAAAATGTAATGTTGGATAGCATCTTGCTAACTGCAGTGAGTCCAGTCTATCATCCGGTTTTAGTCGCAACCGAATAACATTTTAGTCAGCTGAAGATATTTGCCTATACATGGCACAGGAAGAGGAAGGACATGTAAAGACGTGCGAAAATCAGGACTGACAGGGCCGATGACGACTTCTGTCTCTATGATGTCAGGCCCCAGAAAGGGGAGATTGGTATAATGAGAGGGCACAAAATCAATTTGTAGGGAGTCAAGAATTGCACGTTGGGGAACAGCGTCGTTGAGCAAACCCCCGTGCATCTCCCACGATTCGCTCCGTATACCGGGTACCGATATAGAGGTGGTTGGTGGATATGTGTTTTAAATTATTATAACACTATTTTATTGTACATGTATTCTAACTTTGAAATAATATTTTATCGAGTGAAGTAACAAAATAGTAGTTAGTATACAGTTAGGTTGTGAATGAATGAGAGTATTCCAAAAATATAATATAAAACTCTTACTCTTACTTTTAATTTACAGGAACAATAAAACATAAAATAACAAATCTGGTCGGGTTTTTTGTTATTTTATTTAAATTTTACGCAAGCATTTATATAACGTTTCAGCTCCTTTAATTAATTGTATTATTTGCGTCCTTTTCCTCATTTATATTACCAGAAAGACTTTCGTGAAACTTTGCGTTTATGTGACACATTTTTTCTCTTTATTTTTTGCATATCTACGACTGGAGCTCTCAATGTTGAGAATCACACTATACAGGGTTATTTTTTGGTCACGGGCAAAATTGTCAGGTTTGGCTCAGAATTATTAATACATTAGATTTATGAAATAAAAAAGAGTAAGAAAATAATTAATTAAAATTACTTTGTCCCATGTTATAAACATATTTCTTGGTAACCGCGTGGCATATGACTTGCAAGTGTCGCTCGGCTGGCGTCACTGACCTTAAAGTCGATACATTTCGCGCATGAACCACGATCGTTGTATTTTTAAGGACCATTTCAAGTCGATTTTTATTTAACAAATATTACAATTAGACGATAAAATTTAAAACACAACCTTGGAATGATGTTTACTTCCTTATTTTTAAATTTGGCCGGCGACCAAAAAACAACCCTGTATATTTTTTTACATACAGCTATCGTTCTATAACCACAGGTACAAAACTCAACAAACGCTAGAAATATATAATATAAATACTACTAGTGAATCCAGATTATAATATTCAATTGCTTTTTGTCAAGAGAAATAATGAGTTGGTTTTACAGGGTCTTTGATGGTTAATACTTTCAATTCAATTTCAGGGTAGTAGAACCTGTGCGTAGTTGCATGATATTTAAATTAGGCTAATGTAACACAGATGCTATCTAGCCTTGGTGCTATATATAGTAGGTATCTTAGCTGTTTGTTTTATAATGATCAGACTCATACTTGATAGTTATCAATGCCCAAATGCCAAATTGTGGGTGAGCGGGGATGGGTCACCATTAAATACCCTGATAACCACATCGAATAAAGTTTTAAAAAGTAGTGTGAAAAAAAGTGTAAATGTACAAACTACCGTCACAGTGAACCCTCCAAACGGCCTGTATTAATTCATGGGTTACATGAAATATACGAAAAATCACTTGCCAGTTTCTCACGTCTATTAAAACTAAAAATTGACCCTTTTCACGATGCCTGTATATAGGATAAAAGTATCTTACTTATCTGATAGACTGGAACTATCCCTTGATATTTGTTTTTTAACAAAGAATAATGTTGTATTTATTCCTGGTAGATATATTACATCAATATAATCATTATTTGTATTGCATAAGAAGATTGTTTAAGAAACTTTTCCGCTGAATATAAAATAGCGATGAATAATTTTGCTGCTAATATTACACCTTGGCAGTTAATTTACTTCTAGATGATTCTCGAGGTGGATTAAGTTTGGGAGGCAGTTACAATAATTATGCACGTTTTTTATGTGTATATTCAATCATATTTATAAACTGCAGTAGAATTATAAATATGGCACTGGTTAGTACTAATTGTTGATCTAACAACTAACTTTAAACGCGCTTGTATTTTTGCGCCGTTAAAACTTACGTTACACGTATTCAAGCATGACAATTAAAAACAAATTATTATCAGATACGTTCACAAAAACGTTAAAACATACAAAATACTGCAGCAGCTAAATATTTTATACAATTACACTACATCACGTATTTTGCAACTACGTGTGTTTCATAGTTGCATATGTTGTAACATCTTGTGACGTCTACACACCGAAGCCGCCGCCGGCACGCCGCTCCGGCACGGACCCGGCGGGCAATGCCGGCGCGCGGCGTCCTGATTTTAACGATGTTCCGGCGGCTTATACCGGCGCTATCTATCCCGCAACATGGTGATCGAAACTTGGCAAATGCCAATCATTAATTGTGAACACTGCATGATGTGACTGTCGTGCCGCCAGGAAAATTGTCCGGCTCGCAATTTCTAAACGATGGCTGATAGAAAAGTGATAAATTATATTATTTATTTAAAAGTAAAGTCATGCAAAAATATCCAATATAAGACTCTAAATAGCTCCTACTGGTCGCAAGTTTCTTTAGTAGTAGTAGCTATATAAAATGAATTTGCGTTTGACATTTTTGACTGCTAAATTATTTTAGCTTATTTAAGTAAAATAACAACAACTTATTTTCACCAGTTCTCTAATGTAACAGGTATTTGACTAAAAGTACTTTTAATATCCTCTTTTATCTTAATTAATATTGTTAATTACCAGATAACACTATGTATGATATGATAACTGAATATTTTCCTCATGGAATAGCAGTCAACTGCTCCATTCTCCCTCAGCTATATAAAACCATTGACAATAATCTTGAAAAGCTGATAATAAAGTCCTGAAATAACTTTCGCGAAAAGATGGGTGAATTTACTGTGAAGTTTAATACAAAGGGAAGCGCCATAAATCAGATAACGAACTACAAATTTCAATATTCCCCACAAGGATTCTTTGTCAAAACTTTCTGATGAGCAAATATTACATTGTATGCGCGTTTATCTACCTACTATGTTAGTGAAAATATTTTAGAAGTATAAAATATTTGTGAGATGTTTTTGGAACCCTTAGGCAAGTGGGGAATAAATTATTTCGGCATCGCGCCTTTGTCCCACTTATACTCAAGTAAAGTGATAAAAAGCTTCCGCCAAAATTGTTTTAGTAAATACTTATAAGAAATCCAAAGTTTTTAAGGTTAATCGATTTCTAGTACGCTGACGTAAAGATTTTGAATACTTTCAGCCAATTATACCTACAATTTCTGTCACAATTTCAACAATTGCTATTTAAATAAAATTGGATAAAAAAACGTTATGTTTTTTTATTCACATCTTGGAAAATAAACGCAGTGTATTGTATTTTATATTGTGTATAGTGTGGAAATTTATACACGAATCAAATAAATTATCTTGTTTTGACAAAATTTACTCGCCGCTGTCCAGATAAGGCGCAAAGCGCTTAATAATATCTCGTCATAATTTGCGATACTGTAAACCTTTTGTAGATTGTTTTATAAGTCTCTTAAAATATAACTTTACAGGACAAATTTTGGATTGTTTTCTCTGGTCTTATTTACGGAGCTACAATTCATTTTACAACCTTAGATTTATAAAGGCGCTTGTAGACACACAAACCACATAAACATTAGAATTAAAATTATTTTTATTATTTATTCTCATTAATTAATTCGTACAAAAAGATCAAAATGTCACAACAAAAATTGGATGTTTAAATAAGTTTTCAGTCACGTAAAAGTTTTCTTTATACAAAAAAATAATCTAATTAGTTATATCACAAAAATAAAATTAAAGTTTAATATGGTAGTCAATTTCTTGAACTATAATTATAAATAATATATTTGATTTAATTATAGAGCATAGAGTCTAGGAGGTCTCCTAGACTATTCATCAAAGATTCCCTTTGCTTGTTTGCTTTCTTATACTAAAAAAAACATTTATTAACAGTGTGTTGTGGTGTGGTTGTTTTTGGACGGCCAAGTATCATACCATTTTGTAGCCGTCTTGGACCGTACTTACACACCTTTCCCATACACTCAGTGAAAAGTAATTTTTAAAACGTAAGAGGAATTCCAGTTGGATCAAGCTTTATGAGTGCGCACGATACTGAAAACAATGATGATTATGGATGAAGGATAGAAGTAAAATTGTAAAATTCTACAATGTTCCTATTAAAACCCGAGATACATTAGAAACTTTAGTTTTTCTTTAATTAAAATTTGAATAAAGCAACAAATTAAAATAAGTTGTTGTTGTTGTTGTAGTGGATCACGTTCGCAGTTATAAAATGATGCCTTAGTAGTGTAATATAATTACGTTTCCCTTAAAACACGGTACAGTTTGAGCGCAAGTTTGCATTATTTGAGACACCAGGGGACGACCTTTACATGAAACGACACCTTCAAGTTTCTCCGTCTTAATTTATGTTAATATCGTGTTTGTATGTAGGTAAAGTCATTCAATTCCCTTCGACCTGGCTAAATTTGTTTGATTATTTATTGATTTTCTATTTAAGGTAAAATCACCTGTTAAAGTGGTAAAAATTTGCACCAATTTCACGCCATAATCATTATCATCATCATCAGCTTATTGCAGTCCACCGTCTTATGTCTATGTTATTTAATATATTGTGTTATATAAAAATAAATTTAGTAAACTTATATTTTGGACACATTTTACCGATCTTATTACGAAAATGTTGTTAAATCACACTCAAATCGAAGTTTAGTTAGCCCACAACTAACTTTAGAACGGGGTTCTAAATCTGACTTTATTACAAAAGACAAAATAAGCTTGGACTGCTCAGTACCGCGTTTTAGTTCGGGAGCTAAGTTTTGTCCATAGATTATATACAAAACTCATTCATTCGTTGAATGATATTACGT
>LUGF01015751.1:105804-146096 GCA_001625245.1 Calycopis cecrops | reverse complement strand
GATTGAAGGTTTGAATATGGATATCATATTAGGACAAGATATGTTATGTAAATATAGAGGGGTGTTAGACTTTAATGAATATGTGATTACATTGTACTCAGGAAATAGTATAAATATATTCATAAAGTTTCGAAAATCTTTTATTAAGCCAGCTGGCAACAGTATAGCATAGGCAGTCAATCTTCATATATAGTTAGTCTACGTAGATAGGTAGCAAGACTACAAATAGGTGACCCTGCGTAGCTGGACGCTACGCCCCGACGAAGTATCCAGCCCAGGTGCCACAATATAATTAAAAAAATAAAAACCTAGCGCAGAGCTCCATTATTGTTTGGTCTTTAATAAGTATATTTGACAAATAAAATCCGTTAATAGTGGATGGCGATAAATAATATCATACTTTTTTATAATAATGGGGGCTAACAAGTAGTTGGAGCCTTTAGATAAATACCGTCCTTAATTACATTCGGTTGCTGGTTATGCTTATGCGTTGTCTGTCTCCTTTCTCCGGTATCGTGTATCTCTTTTTTGTACCGATATTCGAGCCAATGAGAATTTCTTTCTTTCTATGTTACAGAGAAAAATATCAGGATATTGACAGGTCAAGTTGTTTGACAAAATAATTGATCCAGTTTCTTAATCCTACCGCTAAAAAGCAATGGATCAAGAATACAACAGTTTTCATAAATCGTAATTAGAAATCGTTAAAGAAACTTCCTATAGTTACAGTTACGTGGTAATTTCTTTTCAATTACGGTTATACACTAAGGATGCGCCTCATACACCTGAGGATTTCGATGATATTCAAATAACTTTAGCACAAAATGTATTATCAAATATATTTAATTTAAATAACATCATTTCGTACCCGAGTATAGCCATAAATAACATTATCTGGAGTGCTTGGCATGCTCAATGAAACGCCGCTTCCATCTTACGAGAAAATTACGAGGCTTTAAAAACTCTTTTAGGAAACCGAGAATTTACACGAATGATTTCAATTCCACGACTTGGCTTTAGTCAGTTTCATGAGAAATGTTTGTATGTGTAACATGTTAGTCAAGTATTCTAAATTTACGCTTGTCAGAGACATAACGTACGGATTATGCATACGTCTGGGTATAGCTTAGCCTTGCTAATGCCATTGCCTGTGGCAATGAATTGGAGGTGTCCAGAATCAGCCAGGAAATAAGATTATAGCGAGCCTTGATGATTGTTTTAGAGCCTTCACACAAGTTTCATTACTATTGTTGGTCATAGGCAATAAAGCCCAGACACCCGATACCTTTCAAAGATTTCGATTTAAAAAGGTTTTTTTTTAATTTTTCCGCACGTTATGAAATGGGTAACTATGATAATGCTAGTTATAGAAAAATCATGGTGAGTTGGATAGTGCTTAGTACCGTTGCATTTAAGTATTCTGCATATCATTTACTTTACAACATAAACGTCACCTTCATGTAAAGATATTATACATTTTCATGAATTAAAGGGTTTTTTTCATTGGGGAATGATTTCAGGCATGCGCAGGCCCGGAAGATCCTAGGGGTATGTGGGAATCGGAAGTAGAGAAGCAACCCCAACAACCATCAGCAGTGTTCCTACTCATCCGCCAGTGGATTAGCCGCGTGAACATAGTGGAAAATAACGACGGCTCCCCACAACGGAGGGCTTAAAAGGTTCGACTTTGAAAAGTTAAATTTAAGCGCGCTGGTACACGCAGTACGACAACGTACCTCACCACGAGAACCTTTCTAACGCGGCAGGCGACACATATTGACGTCTGTGCGTCAGATCTCTCTCGTCTCTTCGACTCTCTTAGGCGTTTCACCTCTTCTATGCGCATCACGCAATGTGTGCACGTACATGCGTGTGTGTGTGTATGTGTTAAGGATATGTAAAGACGTAGCACCAAAATCCAGGACAGACAAGGTAGATGACGACTTCTGTTTCAGTGATGTCAAGCCCCAGAAAGGTGAGTGTGGATTAATAAGTGGGGACTTAGTCAATTTGTAGGGAGACAAGAATTGCAATTTTGGATACAGAGCCGGTGTACAAACCGCCGTCCATCTTCTGCAAATTCGTCATGATAGATGCTAGATAAAGCAGTATATTTCTATACAAAATATTTTTTCTCTGCTATAGGTACTAAATCTTTCACCAATCACAACTAAACGAGTAGCGCCATAATGTTTCTGTTCTTTTATAGCCAATATGATCGTTGTATCAAGATATATTTTGTCCGTCAACTACAAATACGAAACCCCAATTTTCCGATCCTATTTTGCTTGGTATCCGAATTTTGATTTTATTCGCAGTATCCCTTTTTTATATTTTTCGTATTTCCTATTTATTAATCCTATCTCATTTTGTTTTAGTTCTGCCGAGTCGACCCTTCTTTTTAGGTGAATTGGGCAACAAAGTAGATAACAAAATATGACCCTATCACGAAGGTGACACCCTAGTCTTTAGCTCTTTCGTTATATGAGGTTCATATTCCAAGTTACTTGTAGTCGATAATATGAAATAGATAACAGATAACTTACATATCGTATGATTTTGTTTTATATTAAGATTTGTACAATACGTAAAAGTGGTACGAGATTTATGGGTATTATATTATTCTTATTTGTTAAATGTAGTCCACAGCTTGAAAGATAATAGCAAAAAATATGATATTTTTTTAAATAACTATAATACTTATTATTAATAATAATTAACGAAAGAAAAAAGTTTCGTAAAGAGATTTTTGCTAGGTCAAATAAACTGCGCATTTATATTGGAAAGCACGAGTTTATCCCCAAATAATATAAGAGCCCATAATCTTCAAAATCTATCTGTCCCGCTACAAGCGCCGTTCCTATCAATGCCTGCTACGCTACGAAGATAAACAAGGCGTAGAGGCTGACATTGAGTGTCACGGGTATAAACCTCACAATTTATTGTTTTTCGCACGAATAACTTTACGTCGCTCTGTGTAGACAGTGGTCATTTATTTAAATTCAATTCCGTAATAATAAAACTATTTTATCGCGATATATATAAGTTTTTTACAACCCAAAAGCAGAAAAAAGTAACCAGCCATCATCGCTATTATTTCGTTGATAGTTTTTAATTTCAATACCCTCACGGATTATTCTTAGATGGAACCGGTATTCTTTAGCGAGGATTTATGCAATATTTATAAAAATGACAAGTGCGAACATCAATGTGTTGTAGTTGCGCGTACAGCAGGCTAGTATGTTAACTAACTCTGTACCTCCTCCTTGCGTCGGTATCCTCATTACTGAGGGTCGTGATATCCGTGCTGAGCTGAAATCTTGTTCTTCACAATATTTTGCCAACTCTGTACCACTTTATTTTTTATTACTACCAAATTTTCACGGACGAGCCATCTACGCATGACATATTAATGTATTACACTTTAATTTCTAATTCTTCTCCGACGGGACGGCAATCCGACACGACCGGAGAGAAATCAGGCGTAGAACCGACGGCTTAACGTGCTCTCCAAGGTGCGGGATGTATCACCGTCTACTTCCTGACACCGAACTGTTATTAGAAATCGAAAAATTACAATAACACTTTGCGGAACAAAGTGGAAAAAAGTGGCGGACAAAGGGATTTGAACTCGAGACCTCCGACTGCGGATAAACATACTCACCATTAGTACACGAGGCACTCAAAATTTGGCATTAGATAAACTTGTTATAAAAGTGAATGCTGAATTTTTAAACAGAACCTGAGAGCAATAATTCAAATCAAACATTCTGTATTTCTGTCACTTTTACTAAGGATGTGGGCGAGAGAAATATTATTATTATAGTCAAACACCTACCTAGAATTTTTAGCGTAAAACGTATTTTGAAATACGTTTTAATTTAAGATCACTTTATGAAGCGGTGTAGGTAAATGTATTCTCTGGCGGGCGAAAGATGGTTTGATACAATTGAAGCTGCTCGGGTGTAAATTAAGACGTCCGAGTAAACTGCGATCTCGTCAGCGCGGGGAGATGATTGACGGCGCTTATTTCCCACTGTGTAGGGATTATTTCCTTAAATCAACAATATTTTATGATCCGTGAATTTAGATTTGAGCATAATGTTTTACAGGTTTAAGGGCAAACTAGCAACCACTTGGTGCATATAAAAACAGCTGCGTAGCGGTTAAAGCGAGGCGTATTTGCCGTCCTTGTGTAAGTCTCCGCGGTCTTGATGGATATAATTTGCTGCAATTAATAGATATTTTCTTTTGTTACTCATACGTTGTGCTACTAGAATAAATTAAATGAGAAGAACACACTCACCAAATGTGTTTAACCGTGAGTTGGCGCTTAAATCTTGGAGGTGCAAGACAAATTACAAATTTTACCTTGATTAGTGATTTAACTCTCGGAGTTAAAGTTTAACTCTGCAAGTGGCGCTTAGGATTTAAGTAATTTATTGTATATAAACGTAAAGTATCACCTTCATTGTATTCAGTATCACCGCCATGTTTCATGAACCATTATCGACCCATCATTTACTGTTACGATAATATTGTCGCACCTTCCATAAGGGTAAGTCGAGAGTACGAAAGACTACAGCCACTGTGGTGGGGTGGCTGCCTGGCGACTGGCCGGCCTGCCGCCGGGCTAGTATTTCAATCATAGTGCAGAATTCTGTTAGTATCTAATTCTGACTGGCTCCTGCACGAAGATCGTCTTCCCGGTCAACCACCTGCCTTACTTATCCTTTTTAATCTTCTTTTTCATTGTTATTTTTTGTGTGTGTGTGTGTGTGTGTGTGTGTGTGTATGTGTGTATGTGTATGTATTTGACGACCAGGCTGGCGCAGTGGTACAGAGTTTTTTTTTTTATGATATAGGAGGGCAAACGAGCAGCCGGAGCCATTTTCATGACTACCGACGCCCACAAACATCCGCATAGAGGCTATACAGATGCGCTGCCTTCCTTTCTCTTCCCACGGCTACTTACACACCGCACGAAACGCGACAGCACAGCTGTCACTTTACGCCAGTCTCGTGTAAGAGAGTTCGGATAAGTGGAACATGTTTCGCCAAGGATCACGGGTTCGAATCCCGCCTTGGTCATGGATGTTTATCTATGTATTATATGTATTTCTATAATAAAAATCTTAAATCTAATATATAAAATTCTCGTGTCACAGTTTTCGTTGTCATACTCCTCCGAAACGGCTTGACCGATTCTCATGAAATTTTGTAAGCACATTGAGTAGGTCTGAGAATCGGCCAACATCTATTTTTTATCCCGATATTCCCACGGGAACGAAAGTTACGCGGGTGAAACCGCTGGGCGCAGCTAGTACTTATATAAAATTTCTTAAATTTATAAAGCATATTAAATATATTCCGTTGTCTAGTACCCGTAACACAAGTCCTCTTCCTTATAGAGTCTAGGGTTATAACATTCTAGACGTTTTGGGTCCGTGAGTTTGTGAGATGGCTCACTAGCAAGCCGTCAGGACTCACAAGCCAGCTACGAAATGTGTTATCTGTAGGTGTTACCTGTCACTAATATTTTTAAACTTTAATTCTTTTTCAGGTACCGAACAACTGACGAAGAAAGCGCTAACGCTTTCGCCAGCTAAGTATTCTATACTATCACTTCAATTATTGAACACCATAAAAAAAACTTAAAGTGAAAATTTGGTTTTAAATTTATTCTGATTATTAGATCAATAAACTTTTTTATACAATTTTAAAATAAATCTAAACTAAAAATAACTGGGAAAGTCCTGTTTTTAGAATTAATGAATTTAAAAATATGTATAGAAACAGTCACGTTCGACGTAGAAGGCGCTTTAAGCGACATTGGAACATGAATATAAACACATTCATCAAATAAAGCACGTCCCAGCGTACACTTTCGTATTTCTATATTTTATTTATTGAAGACGAATATAATATAGACTAAAAACAGTATGTAGGTAGGTAAAAATGAAGTGAAATCTACCACTTATTAAGTACATATTAGGTATGGTGTATATATTTTTGATATGCATACGATATTTTAAGAAATTCATGGAAGATATAACTACTTAGATCTTAATAATAATACTAACAAAACTTAAATCAAAATTGTGGCATAGGCATAGTTTACGAAAATTAAAATTATGCAATGTAAATCATGTCCATATCGTCCTTTATTGATTAATTATTCTCATCAACAAACATAAATTGAATGTTGTAATTACTTTACGGGTTTTAGCACGGGACCACGGCTGGTGTAACCCAGTCGAAACGTCGGACAAAGGTATATATTTTGGCCTTTAATTTTTACTGTGTTAAAACCCGTAAAGTAATTACAATATGCGTAATAAACAAGAAAGTCTCAAACAAGTATTAATAAATTGAATGTATTGATTGCAACTACTTACTTTAGTTAAAAAGAACGGCTGACAGGATATCGGTAACGGCTGCATATTATTATCATGCTCACTATTATTATATTGTGGATTAATAAATCGCAATAGAAATGTCTAAGAATTAAACAGACATAGACGGAAGGACGAACAGGCCACACTTTATTAAACTTGGCATACATTACCATATCTGTATGTCTTTGAAATGTGTATATTTGTCAAAGATACATTTATTTATTCTAACTAAATAAATATCTTTACACACATCCTCGCAATAGACATAAAACAAAATCTTGGATTATTTTCTGCCAAACAAGTTAAAAATGTAGTTTTGTTAAATTTACAAATATAAAAAAAAACAAAATTCAAAATATTATCTTACTGTTCACGCACGTGTCACGTATGTTCGCGCACGTGTCACGTGAGCGAAGCGGCGCAGAAAACCTACGACGCAGGGCGAAGAGAACTGCGCGCACTTGCTGACAGATGTCGAAACGATCAACATATTATAAAATGTAAAATATTATAATAGTAGTTTATGCAACTGTCATATAATGAAGGGTATTAAAACACGAGTGGAATATTTGAAACGAGCGATAGCGAGTTTCAAAATAGTTAACAAGTGTTTTAATACCCGTGTTATATGCAGTTGCATACACTACTTTATCTTCACTAATAATAATAATAATAATAAGTTATTTATTTCTTTGAGCAAAACTTAAGTGCCTAATACAATGTTTGGAGAAAACCCTTTAAGTAAATAAATACCTGTAGTGGAATTCTCCGCTCTTCCACAGGACACAAACACTTGATTAAGTTATGGTACAAACATTAAGATTATCTTAATAACACATGTCCACACCGGTATTAACACTAAAATTTGCTAAAACATATTCAAGTTGTTATACATAATATTAAACACAAAACTTTGTTGTTTACTCTAATACAGTATATCAATATTTTGTAATATTTAACTTTACAGTATCTGGTCTGTTCAACTTTTATATAATAATATGTATTTATTTTATAATATTAATTCTAAAACTATTTGATTTTCGCTAATACTGACTAATAGAATTAATCAATTAATACCTTGGGCGTCGATTGCCGACTGTCGGCATATGCTAATGACAGTTGACATTGCAGCGCGCGCTGGGCCAATCAGGAGCAAGCGCGCGCTGTTCAGGATTTTGACATACGTCTGTCTCACCATTTTTCTCTCCCTCTCGCTCTCACACAGTGTTATAATGAGATTTTACGATATCGATTTGGATATTATAACATCATGTCAAATTGCTTAAATTGAGTTTTTTGTTGTCTGAGCTATAACAGTAGTCATTATAAGTCAAGTATTGGAACCATAAGTAGAATGTTACAACATTAGTGTAGATAAAATATATTATAAAACATATTAAAATCGTTATAGGGTCTTTTATAATAAAATTTAATTAAGCAAGTCATCTTTTCTTCATATAATCCTAAACACTTACCTATAAGCCACTTTTGAATATTCCCGCATACCTATTGCCTTCTTGCCTACACTTAGAACTATAATGTTTGTTAAAAATAAAAATTTGATTTATAACCTGAATATAATATCTATAATAATGAACTAATAATGCGTGGACTTAAATTTGCTCACGATCGATATTATGATTGTTTCCCATTTAAAAATTATTACGAACCGATAAAATCGATAATGTAAAACTTTATATTGGCAACACTAATTTTCACTCACATACCTATAGACATTTACCAACACAAGTTATATATTTTCTTTATCATACTTCTATATCTTGAACATTTTAAATCTATTGTTATTACTTATTACAATAAATTCATATCATATGTAAAAAGTCAAAGAGTGCAAATATGTCCCATAATTACCATTTCATAATATTGTAATTATAAATGAAATCATCATTCAATACTCATCAATATTCACACGATCAAAAATTAATTTTCGATATAATTATGCAAATGAAACATTTAACTATCTGCTAGAGCTGCTATCACGCTAAGGTGAATCGTAGCGGATAAATAATAATTATTTAATTGATCGGTTAAACTCATTCTTTACTAAACTTTAACATTGCGCTATCGTCAATAACTACTAAATATCCGCCCTGGGTATCGCCAACGATCGACAAAAATCAAGACTTTGGTACTTTATACCACACAATAATATTGAAATATGGAACACAATATTAACATAGTGAGTAATCCTCTATTAATATTTAAATAAATAACAAGCTTGTTGTTAGGGGTAGTGCAATAATAAAAGTTGGTGACTAGGTGTAGTCACTACCTCTCGCTTTCATGATGCTGCCACAAAGTGACAACTTTGTTGTTGCGCTTCGTGTGGTTAGTGACTTTACGGTAGCACATTGTAGAGAGGGAGGGTAAGGATGGCAACGTATCAGAACAACAAGTTCGCGGATGTCTGTACGTTAGGATAGTCACCAAAAAAACTACGACATCTACATGTCCTTACACTACAAATAAATTAAAATAAAATCTTTTATTACAGAGTTCACATGATTATCTTCCATCTGGCTCAGATCCTAGATGACGTCTAGGCGTAAATTCCACGTAACAACACTTCAAACATACACAAAACACAAATCCAAACACTATGCTATATCGATATTTAATTTGCACATTTCCCATACCCACCTATAGTCTCCATCATCAGATCAGCGTAAGCGATCAAAGTCCATGTCTTTACTCACTTCTGGCTCAAACGAATAATGGAAAGTGAGTTAAATTTGGCATGCAAGATTGGAGCAAATATACAGATTTACAAACTAAGACTGCAAATTAAAAGAAAACTCTTAAAAAACAAGCAATCTGTTTGGATTTGTTAATTTTTTTAATTTCTTAATACTTTGTCATAATGAAATTCATGAATGACATTTTTTTTTAATCTTTGTTATTTTAAAAGGGGTTTTTATCCATATGGATCCCATCGTACCTTATTATTACGATTAAACAATAAATAACCTTAATCAGCAATTATCCTAAATAATAATTATAAAAACCACGATGAATGACATAATTATAAGATATACCTAGTCTAGCCACAAGTTCTGTTACAAACATATTTTTTTATTGCAAATAACATTTATTACTTTGCAATGTGTTAGTTTAATACACAAATATAAAACCATTAAAAATATATAAAAGCTGATTAGAAGTGGTATCCATTGGCTGCAATACAGTCCTTTATACGTTGAGGCCAGTTATAAATAGAAACACACACTCTTTCCATGAATAAATTCTTAACTGCCAATCGTATGGATTGTTTTAGGAACTCCAAATTAATATATCGTTTAGAACAAGCTGTACTCTCCCAAACTGTCCTTATGGTCGGTGGTCATATCATAATCCAGCGGATTAAGATCAGGACTAGACGACGCGACGGCCAGTCTTCAGGTCTGATGAAGTCGAGACAAGAAGTTCGATTCCAACCAAGAATGCGTGGACCGAGTTTTATGCCCCGGCGCCAAGTCTTGCTGGAAGGACCATACTTGATTATAGAACATGGTGTTATTAAGGGGCTTAATTAACTACCTTCTCAAGAATGGTATCTTGATACACTTGTGCCGACCTTTTTCACAAAAATATCCCAGTCCACTCAGTCCTTTATAGCTAACATCCCACCAAGCCATCACTGAAGTCGGATAATGCCCGCGTTGCACTCTGTTGACTAATTGGGAAAATTCCTTAGAATGTTGAGCATAAACACGGTCATTTTGTTGTGGTCATGTTGCTCAATTGCAAAAATGTTCTCATTCGTAAACAAAATTATTCTGTGACCTCCCTTTGCATATTGCTTCAGTAGTTGTTTCGATTTTACCACCCTATTCATCACTAATTTGACAGTTAAATGGCCAGTGCGTCTCTAATAGACTGCAAGTCCTAAGTCATCTCTTAAAATACGCGACATGGTTCTAGGTGTGGTATATCCTTATTTCCCGAGATAAAATCTTTTGCTTTTGTACAGAATTTCATCGAATTCTTTCCCTTACTTCTTTGATCACCTTTTTCGTACGAACACTACATGTACGGCCAGATCTTTCTCTGTCACAATCAGAGGAAGTCTCATTGTACCTATTAATAGCCCTGTTTTGTAGAATTTTCATCAAAGAACAACATACGTACATTCAAACTTTCGCGTTTATAATAAAAACATGTAGTAAATAGTAATATATAATAAAAACTACATACTTATTTTATTAATATTCTCGATTTTATATATTTTTCTTTTTAATTTTTACTTAGTAAACTTTTGCTTATGTTATTATAACTGTAATAGGCAGCAGCATTCACCTTGATAGGTACTTAGATAATATTACCTCTGTGGTTACTCGGGTATCGGGGATCAGGTACATAGACAATAGACTGGAGCTGATAACAGTAACTATCAAGTTAAATAGGAGTTTTCACATCAAAATTATTATACTTACAATGAAAAATATATTTGAAACATCGTACGCTATCGAGACAACTCCCTTTACATTATTTTTATCAAAGTCCTTTTTTTCCCTATCTGAATAAGGATATGGTTATAGCAATTTTCGACGCGAACCATCAATTTGTCTTGCGCAGCGATATTGGCAACGTGAGACTATGTGTAAGTGTTCGGTGCTTCGGCGTGGGACTTGTGTGTTAGAGATAATTTTTTTTTTTTATAGCATAGGAGGCAAACGAGCAGTTAGGTCACCTAATGTAAAGTGAACACCAACGCCCACAGACATCCGTAACACCAGAGGTCTAACAGATGCGTTGCCGACTTTTGAGGAAAGACCTTTTTATTCTAGTTCATTCATAATGACTTGACTTAACTATGCTAGTTATTCTGCTATAGAAACACTTGCAGGCGGGTGGAATGAATATTTTTTATCTCTTTCCTTTATGATCATCAACTTTCAAGTTTTTTCAAATTTAAATGCAACCAATAAATAGGCAGGGCAACATATAATAAGTATACACAAGTAGGTCAGTCTACTTATTGTAGGTAGGTAGGTAATATGTAGGTACGTACATTGCTTAAGTTTGCATTTTTATAAATATGTGGCTTTCTTTATAATAATTGTCTTTTTTATTAATGAATTCATTTTAAATGATAAGAAAGAGTAATTCACTCAGGTGCCTAGCAGCTGTCATAGCAACCGTCCCCTCGTATTCCATTCATTTTACATCTTCTGTCATTGCTCAAAGAAGCTGTAGGTAAATGAAATATAAATAAATATTGAGTTCAAATAAAAATTAATAATTAATTAATCACTTAGGTATATAACATTGTATAATATAAAAATTATACAATAAAAAATCCTAGATATTGTAAATTATTTAAATTAGCGGATGAACTTATACTTTTTAAAACTTTATACAAATTATAAATTTATAAGAATAAAATGTTATTTGCACCCAATAATATGTATTATCATATAGCATTAAAATATAGTATTAGCATATAGGCCAACAAACACATCCCGGAGCTAATCCTCCCGGCTAGCGTCGAGATAACCGACGGCCTCGGACAATTACAATGCGGATAATATTATAATAGTAAGAGGTAGTGCCATGTTGCATTACTGATGAATTGACCGGCACGACCAGGGTGGTGCATCTCGCTCACACGTTACCAGTGGTGTCATGTGAGAGAGTGAGTCAAAGTGACAGCTGTGCTGCCGCGTGTTTCCTTCCAAATGGTCGATTAGATTTGAGCAAGAGAAAGAAGGTTACACGTCTGAATGATATGTGGATTTCTATAGGCCTTTAATCATAAAAAAATACTTCAGCCGCTCGTTTTCCGCTGTATACTATATTTATACAAATTTAAAAACCGGCCAAGTGGGAGTTGGACTCGCGCACGAAGGGTTCCGTACCATTATCTACTTACACTACTACTACACTGTATAATAAGACGAAAAAATTCGGAAAAAATCACGTTTGTTGTACGGAAGCCCCCCTTAAATATTTGTTTTATTTTTATTTAATTAATTGTTTTTTAAGATAATATATAACTTAATATTCTGTGAATATTTCAAGTGTCTACCTGTTGCCGTTGTCAACATCGAACATCACCCTTAAATATTCATAATATTTAATTTTTTTGTATTTGTTGTTATAGCAGCAACAGAAATACATCATCTGTGAAAATTTCAACTGTCTAACTATCATAGTTCATCAGATACAGCCTGGTGACAGACGGACGGACGGACATCGGAGCCTTAGTAATAGGGTCCCTTTTTTACCCTTTGGGTACGGAACCCTAAAAACTGACGACTCGAGAACCACACATTCTTAAAACTGTTACACTTTGTCATGTTAAAATACCTTATTACTTAGGTATCTATGTATGCCATACGAAATTATTAAACTTAATATGTAATTAATTAGTATGTAAGTAATAAATTATGTATGGCCAATTAATTGACTCCAAAATACCTGCACAAAATGGAAGTAAAGGGTTGACCTTTGTAGAAGCAAACGTTTGCGTATAGAAAACAAAGGTAACATTTTGAAAACAAAACACAATAAAAAGATTTGAAAATTGTAGGTCAGTGTAGTTTTATCACCTCACCTCCTGTACAACACCCAGAAACGAAATGATTTGTAAGCCTGTGTACACGCCCTAACTTTAGAACTCCACCAAGACTGCCCCTGGAGAACAATCCATTCCATTCTCACGTCCTACAGCTTTTAACTTTCTAAAAAATAACATTAATTTCTTGTATTAGCAATGTCCAGACTGGTTGTATATTCTGTGATATAGTTGCTTAAAACATAATAAAATAAAAGTACTCTGAGGTAGTGGCCGTACAAGAATCTCGGGTTATCGCCGACGAACAGTCGGCATCATTTTATTGACTACGTATTTGTTTCGAACTATGGCCTTCATGATCTTTACAACGGATTGAACCATACCCATTTGTGGATAAACTTCCATAACTCATTTTTGTAACATTTTATAGCAATATAGTTTAATGACCTTTATGTGTAAAATATATGCTGAACTGGAACTGTTGTGGTTTGGAAACTGATGACAAGGGCAAGTGTGACACTCACAGGAGATTTTCGTAGTTTAGAACTGATTGATCCAAAACTGATTGCAAGTGTCTACCTTTATTTACAAGACAATAAACACGAAAATCAATACCTATGCGATAGATTAATTCTAGCATCTAAAAACAATGTTGTTAACCAAAAAAAATCTGATATATTGAGCAGTATAGCAAGCGAATTAACAGAGTATTTGTAAGTAGCCACAGTTATTGACACAGAACAGAACATCTCATATCCCATATATTTCTAAAGTCACTTATACTGTCAAGCAAATCCTCACTCAGTCTTCAGTTAAACTTGGACGCCCCAGTCGTGCTTACGTAAAATTTAGATCCCTAGTTGCCATGTAGGTAATAGAACGAGACTACGTATCACACGAATTGCACGGAAGACAATTAGCGCCATCATCTTAACCGAGTAGGAAAAATACCCCACGAATCCCAGTAATTACCTCAGATTTTCCGTTTTAAAAGACGTATAATATCGGTTACATTAATGTATTAAAGTAGTTTTCTGAGGCAAGATCTCCTCTGCGTTCTGTTATTTTATTTATTTGTATAAAACAATTTGTTATAGTATCATAGTATATAACTAGTTTTATAGTATAGAGCACTACCATACTCAATTAATAGTATTATATTATACCAATTTAACGAAACATTATTTATGTATCACTGTTTTTCTTCTTTCGAAAAAGTATTATTGTTTCTGCAAGATGTCCACTGCATTGCACCACCAGACCAGAGATGCGATCTTCGATGCCGCAGTAAAGTGCCAGCTGAGCTATCGCGTTTCAAGTATTAAAAACAATATAAATAAATTTACTATGAAATTGTAAGCCAGTGTAAATATACGCACCTTTACAAAATTAATCTAAAAGGTTTGTAAGCCCATAAACACGCCGTTACACACTCGGAACTCCGATGAGACTGCCGCTGGAGAACAATCTATTCCTTTCTACGGTCCTTAAACATTAAACGGATAGCTACATCGTTATTTATTTAAATACAAGCTTTATCCAGAGTATACGTCCGCCTAAAATCCCACGGGAACTATTTTGGGATAAATATTAGCACATACGTTAGGTTAGATTGTGTTTTTTTTTTATTTTAATAAGAAGCCATTCTATATTGCAGCTGAATTGGGTAGACACGATCGGAGAGGTACCTCTCGTCTATTTCATACCACCTTAAAAGTAAGAGCTACTGACGCCCATACAAATACATTTCTCTTTCTAAATACAATGACCCAGATATTTAAAAACTGTAAAAAACGCGACTTCATAGTTGTCACTGCAGCTATTTTTTTTAATGGAGTAGGAGGGCAAAAAAGCAGTCGCAGTAATTTTATGACTACAGACGCCCATAGAAATCCGAATAGAGACTATACAAATGCACTCCTTCCATCTCCATGGTCACTTTAGGGTCTAGTGTAAGCGAGAGGTACCTCCCCGGTCGTGCCGACCTATTTCGGCTGACTGCAAGCATGCAGTGTGGTACTACATCTATGAATAGTAATAACATAGGTATTTTATTGTATGCAATAAGTTATTACTATTAACTAGTCGAAAGTTTATTTTCTATGAATTCGTAAATAGCAACCACTTAACGGACAATTAAGCGTGTTCAAAATTATACGGTCGATAAATCAGGCGGCTGGGAAATCTAAATGCGTTAAATTGCAAACCCATTATTGTAAAACACTATTTATTTACGCTAAGAATAAATGATGTTCTATCGAACTGTATTCCTGATGGTACTCATTTAATTGTTCTTGTCAATGATTTATTTAAAATTGTAATAAATGATTTTTCCCTTTACCCAGTAGTGTCTTATCTCTTTTCTTGATAAAGCTTACTACCTTCGGTCAACGGGAAGTAGATACCCCGTAGGTTTATCTTTTTATTTCAGTGACTTAGTAATACGATTTCTTACGATCACAATGTGTTCCTTGTAAACGTTACACATACAGAAGGACAATAAAGTCAAACAAAGCGAACCCTTGAAGCATACTTGCAACAGTTCTGTTTTTTCTTGTGAAATACGGAATTCTAAAAAGGTACAAATAATTAAACTACTCATGTGACTATTTTAACTAATAAGTTTGACTATGAGAAACATCTCATCGATGCTGCTGTAATCTGTTTAGAAAGTTATCATTTTCTATTTCAACATTTTTAACTCGCGACACAGTTTCAAGCTTAGTATTTTGTCACGGCGCCCTTTCCTAAATCTGTATGTCTCATTTTGGCCGAAAAGTTTTACGAGGCTATTTTCTTTACTGATGTGAGCGCCCATAAAATACTCGCGAATATATTATGTGGACTCAACTCTTTACTTTCTACGGCGCACCATTTGGGAATCCCTGTTCTATAAAAAGTTTATCATACCTTTGTCAAAACAACTGATATTCGGATTTAATAATTTCACTCGTGTTCATGAAGACACTGAAGTCTACATAACTTATCTTCGCTTGTACTCAATAATGTACCTACATTAGTGAGCAGTGATCAGGTTAATGACGTCCCCATCCTGGCTCCAGAGTCGTGGCGGTGGGGCTAAGTAGTCTAATATGAACTCAGATATCTTGGGTGTGCTCTCTTCAATCATCGGGGCTACTTCTTGCAGGGTACAAGATAGAGAAATCTTATAGATAGAGAAGAAGAATAAGAGTTAATAAACATCAGGAGAAAGAAAGGGCGCTCTCACACGAGTCAACGTGTAACAATGGGAACCTCACCCGATTGCACTTTCCCGAAGATGGGTAAAATCCTCATATTTATGGTCCGGGACAGTAATTATGTGAAGTGGCGTTTCCCCGCTTCACAAAAAAAATACGATGTAGCTGTTCAAGTCTTTGCCAAAATGATTGTTTTGCAGATTGTATGGTTTCTGCAGCCATGGGTCTTCATAATTGCTAAGGCTGGTATTGAAGTTGCTAACAACTATAGGTTCATGTAATACGATAAAGTAACGTATTAGGTTAAGTAAAAGGTATTTGGCAAGGGATCAGACCATGATTCCGTTTTTATATAAACATTAAACATCTGTTAAAAAAAGATAGTAATTTTTTAAAATTTATCATAATATGACGTTGACGCGTATCGTAAAGTAATAAAAGAACGTTTATCGATGAGTGTTATTTGTTTTAGTTTTATGGGTGACGTAACCACTTAAATGAAAATGATAATAAATAACTGACGTCCCGACGTGCTAATTAATTCTCCGATTTGATAGGACAATAAAAGTTTTAACCGCCTGGATAGTGGTAACTTTATGGTCTATTCATAAAACTCGAACTAATTGCATTAATAGCTGAGGTTGTAAATAAAAAATAAATTATTCTCCATATTGCGCTTTTTAAAGTCTATTCTATTTTAACATAATACTATTACAGATGTACTTTTACTCGACTTTATCAACACACATACACAACCTAAAAACGGCTTCATAGACATTAAAACACGAAGTGTCCTTATATGTATTTGTCTTGATAATTACACTGGGCTGACATTACACAATGAAGTGCGAAGACGGCCAGGCTGGTGCAGTGGTACAGGGCTCGGATTAGTGGAGCATGTTGCGCCAGGGGTCGCGGGTTGATCATGGATATTTATATATGTATTAAATGTATTTCTATAATAAAAATCTTAAATATATAAAATTTCTTAAATTCATAAAAACATATTAAATATATTCCGTTGTCTAGTACCCGTAACACAAGTCCTTACGGTACTTAGCACGGGGCTAGGCTAACGTGGTGTGTAAAAGTCCACAGATATTTATTTTTATTTTTTAAAGTAATATTAAAAGCACTCGATTTTTATGTTATTGAATGTGACGTGAGGTTAATAATTAAATATGAGCACTTGTTTGTAAATACACGTAGATGGCTAGAATTCATAGAGATATAAAGAAATACTGATATCTATGCTAGAACTAAAGATAAAAATGAAATTAAATAACAGATCATACAACCGCAACGAACTGTCGAAACATTGTTCAATACTACCGGCGTAAAATGACAGTTATGATGTAACGTTTCGTGCGGTCTGTATGTAGCCGTTGGCCCTTGGAGGAGCTAAAAGGACGGAGGGCAATTATTATGCGTTTGTTTATAACTATTCGGATGTCTCTGGGCCTCGGTTGTCATGAAAATGGCCAACTGCTCGTTTCCCCTCTATACCATTAAAAAAACTCGTTTGTCATTTTTCAAAATTTATATTATATTAGCTGTGCCCGTTTCAGCCGTTTAAATTTCGATCCCGAGGAAAATAGAAAATCATCCCATGAAATAAAACGAGACAATTAAGTACCAGGGTGCCACTTTCGTGATAGAGTCTTATTTTTCTTCTATCTTCTTTACCAATCCAGAAAAAAAGTTCGACTAGATAGAAGTTAAACAAAGGAGTTAACTAAATGAAGAAAATAAAGTATAGCTTGCAAACCACAGAATACAGATAACAACAAAAATTGAGTTTCAAAATAAGCTTTAAATAATACCTAATTTAGGACATTGACAAAAATACATTCACCATAACAATCACACAAAGTCAAATTAATTTCATTCTTACCAAGTCATAAGGGCGCAAACAAGATTACTTGACAAAAACAACGCAAAACAAAGAAAACTTAAGTTGCCACTATATTTTGTTATGGAAGTTCACAGTAACTGCCATCAAACTCCCATTTAAACTACACAACTTTGTACATTTTTATGATATATTATATGAAACAAACAGAAACGAGAATATACGTAACTCTGACAACTCTGACAAAAATATTACTACAACATAAGATGGCGTTTAAGTAAGCTTTTAAAGAATTTTATCCGCTTAATAATAAACATAGATTAACTTTATCCAAACATTAACCTATTATTAAACTGGCATCTGTCAAATTCCATATTAATAATACACACACATAAACAGTATGGAATTTGACAGATGCCAGATTAATACTAGGATGCGTAGACACTGTTATCCTCTTCTTCACATTATTTCTTCATCTGGTTCTGTCCTTGAAATCTCTGAAAGCGTCAGCTTAGAGTAGCTTTTTTAACCATCTTATAAAACGAGTTGTATTCTCTGTCTACGCTAGGATGCTACTAGAGAATACTCATTTTGATACAATTTTTTTTTAAATCAAGATTAAATCATTTGAACGTGTTTCTCGACACTATAACTTGTCATGATTATTCGTCATTATTGACTGATTAAAATACAATAATTCAAAAGTAAAGTATACCATATGGACACCACAAGTTGTTTAAATCAACCCGTCGTTATTGGTACCCCTATATTTATGATTTCAAGGATACTTTTTAGGGCAGTGTTATTGTTACACCGAAGACGTATTTGAATGGCTTGGCCCAGACCAGGTAAATCTCCTAACCAACATTTAGGCATGAGTGCGAACCTGTTACACTATCCTGTTTCTTGTGGCTGACAAGATAGAAGCCAATCGGTGGAATTGAAGAACGGAGGACAATGCTTCTGCAATTTTCCAGTGACTTAGCTGTTTATAGGTGTCACTTTGCATTTAACGATATTACAATTAGCAGTAGCAGGGATGGCACGGTGCAATAAGAAAATAAATTACCGTCAGTTTCTAGTTTTATTCTTTGAGTGGAGGATATGGCAAACATGAGACCTCATGAGCGCCTAAGAAAGTTCTTCTCGACATATTATATATTAATTATTTGATTTTAATTTATTCTAGTAACATTTTTTTCTGTAATAAAATAAAATAAATATAATAAATTAAAGTCAAAATAAATTTCTACACTTCATATTAATTTTATAAAAAATCTGTGAACAGCAGCTGGTGCAATATTTTTGGAATAAAGTTTAGTCCAAAAATGTTGGCGATTTTTCTCTTTCAAACTTAGAAAGAGTGTAACAGAACTTTAGCATAGTTCCATATGAAATATCAAACGCTTATTGGATATCTTTGAATCACTTTAGATCAAAATAAATAATTCAATAAGAAAGCTTTCCTAACTTTTATAACTTTTCCCACGTCGATATTGGAAGAGAAACTATTTCATATGCCATTTTTGCAAAGAGATTGTGAATTCGTGTAATATCAAGAAAAGGGATATGCGATTAATTTTATTTTTTTATAAAAAAAACTTTAAAAAATAATAACTTGCATATGTTTTATTGGAAACAAAACAAAAAAAATTTTTGTCTGTTTGGGCGCACAATTTTTTTTTACAACCACAATGATTTTTGTTATTATAATTATAGTGCCATCGCCAAACAGACTAACATTGAGTATTTTATACAAAATAAATCGTCTTGAACAGTTTGTCACTCCTGTTTTATTTTATCGTACCGGACGCGATTATGCGTCCAAGGCATGGTGCTTAAAATCAACGATTTAATTAATTTTAAAATTTCATGTTATATCCAGGAGCCGCTTTGAGACTGTTAACTTTGAATTAAGATGTATGTATACTTTCAATATCAGATTAATTACTCTTGAAACGAGGAAAAACAAGACAAGCCACATAAGGACGCGAATTCGCGTCCAGGGCACAGGAAAAAAGTTTGCTAGGACGCGAATTCGCGTCTAAGGCACTGAATGGGTTGGTGTGTGTGCACACTGTTATGAATACGTATAATATAATATGCATATGTGTTGCATTTCATGAATTTATTCAATTTAAACAACACGAACAATCCGAAATAAGCAACTCGCTGGAGCGTATGTGGATGCAGACGGCCCGGAGCGCCCCAAACATTCAGCACTTAATTCATTGAATAAAATGTTAACGGATTGTAATTGCGGTATATTTACTATGAATCTGTTATGATTTTTTAGAATCGTGTTAGACAATATGCTTGTTGTATTTAAATGTATATTATTAAGTAATATGCATGTGTTTTAGTTGTAGTAGTACTTGTGTATTGTAATTGTAATTATGTCTTGTGACGAGACATATTCATATATCATGTCTGTTTATCGTGCAATTTGTTTTTTCTGTAAACCTAAATAAATAAATAGATTACAAATGATTTAATTTGATTTGATTAAAGATACGGAAGATATCTTCGGTAACAACAATTGACCAAGTATTGTTTTGCTACAAAATATAAAATAACGTGAATCTCCATATAATAAAGAGTCGTTAACGTATGATCTTATGGCTAATGGCACAGTTAACAAATTTTAAAATACCTTTATCTTACGCCTTGATTTATAAGATGGCTTTCACCGATACAGTTTTCAAAATGATTATTTTATTCAGTACTCATATTATTTTACAATATATACGTTATACAATATATGTTATATACAATTATACATATATGAAATCCAAAGATGACTGTCTGACTGACTGACTGACATATTGATCTATCAACACACAGCCCAAGCCACTGAACGGATTGGGCTGAAATATGGCATGCATTATATGCAGTAGATGTTATGACGTAGGCATCTGTTAAGAAAGGATGTTTAGAAATTCAACCCCTAAGGGGGTGAAATAGGATGTTGAAATTTATAATGGATTTCTTAGACATTAAATGCGGTTGAAACCGCGGGACACAATTAATATATTAATAGAAGCTTAGTTTTGTTTATATTTACCATATTTTACATTATTAACATTATTCGTCGTTTTGATTGGTATGAAAGACGGAGGAGCAATAATAATTAATTAATCGCTCCTCGTATGGAACATAACGTGATAAATATCGGAATCGGTAGTTTTATTTTAAACTATTTACTGGTTATTTATACTACTTTGTAAGGCAATTTTAAATACAAGTTACACAAACTCGAGACTAGATAAATAATATAATTGCGAATGCGAGACTTTAATGAGGGTATTTCCCCTGACACGCATTTTCACGCGCCGACCTTATTCCACGTGAGACAAAAGGATTTCATCTGTAGATGGAAAACATTAAAATTTTTAATATAGGTATTTTATACCAGGAGTAAATATATAATTTTTTCAACATTTTACGTCACTATGCGTCCGACGTGGGACCCGCCATTTTTATTTTAAATAGAGGTTAGGATACCTAAAATATAAGTATCTCGTAGAGTTAAGATGTGCCCAGCAGCATCGGCAACGTATGCACTCGCTGTGAACTATCCAAAACTAGGACGCTAAATAGAACAATGTCATGATGATAATTATTATGATGTTTCATTTATTTATGTAGTATAAGGGGGCAAGCGAGGAGTCGGAGCCATAGAAGTGGCTCCCAACACCCATGGACATCAGTGGCGATGCTCTCCGTCCTCCTCCCTCCTACATGGACAACTGGCTACTTACAAGCTGCACGAAACGCGATAGCACAGCTATCATCGTAGGCTAGTGTAGTGTTAGAGATAGGTACCTACCTGGTCCTGTTCCATGGATGCAGCGTGACATTACCTCTCACCAAATATTTAGAAATTCCTTCAACATCTAACATTGTTTAGTCACTAGAATTCAAGCTGTATATAAACTTTGAGTTTAAATGGCAGCTATACCCTTTAGTAAGAGGTAGTGCCACACTGCATGCTTGCATGCAGTCGAATTGGGCCGGCACGACCGGGGAGGTACCTCTCGCTTACACGAGACCGGCGTAAAGTGACAGCTGTGCTGTCGCGTTTCGTGCGGTGTGTAAGTAGCCGGTGGCCCATGGAGGTGGGAGGAGAAAGGAGGGCAGCGCATCTGTATAGCCTCTATGTGGATGTTTGTGGGCGTCGGTAGGCATGAAAATGGCTCCGACTGCTCGTTTGCCCTCCTATACCATAAAAAAAAAAAACCCACATCTAGTGCCAGAACAGTTCAAACTTTTAGTAATATGGATATATTTGATATGAGTGTTTTCTAAATATGTATCAACATAATCTGTTATTAATTTTTGTTCACTGTATTTGATTTTAGTATAAAAATACCGGAAAGTGTTTATATTTTCATTTTTAAATTAAATCCTAATCAATTTTTGGAATTAAATCAATCACGACTGTGAGTTTAATGTTACTTGTACGATGAGGATTTTTTTGTGTATGAACACCACGTGGAGAACATAGCGATTTTCTCGTCGCTATTTCACCTCAAAAGCAATGGTTGGTCGAAATCATTTTATTCTTAAATTGGTGGTGGCCAATTAATTGGGGTTAGTTATTGCTTAAGAATTATTGTCCTCTGTTTTTAATTAAGCATCGCAACGTACACCCAACAGACATCTGACAGTGATTTCTTCCCCCCCTCACCCACGCGCTACCTGCTAGAACGCTAGGTTCACAGGTACACAACTGTCATATTATTTATATAATTAAAGAATAGTTTATTTTTAACTGAAAGGCCGAAAATAAATTTGTCTTTATTAAAAGTTTCTTTCAGTTTAAAAAGTTGAACTTATTTAATTTACAATTCGATTAGCTCGTTTTTTGTACGGCTTCAACAATGTATAAGCGAAACGCATCTTCAATAAAGTTCTAAGTCGTTCCTTTTTTCGTAACAATTTTTTACCATTTACTTATTTTTATAGATTTTTAGAAAGTTTCATGTTTAATTCTACCGAAGAGCACCCGATGCTCTCTGCGGATCTTGAAGATTTAGGTGAGGAATGTGCGTACCCGAGCGAATTTCGGAGATTTTTATAGCCTCGTGGTCAAAAGGTTAGCATATTCAACCACATACGTGAGATCGGGTCGAATTCCGGGTCGGACCAATAAGTGTTATTGGGATTTTTCAATATCTAATAACAGTCCGAAGTCAGGAAGTTGGTTTGTTTTACACCCTCGTGCCTTAGAGAGCCACGTTAAGCCATCGGTCCTGCGCCTGATATCTCACCAGTCATCTCCATCTGCCGTCCCATCGAAAAAAACCGGAAAAATGGGTACATTTCTTTACGCAAACTCTTGGCCACCATAATAATATGTCCTCCGCAGAAGATTCGTCTCCAAAGAGACCGTACACCGTCCACCGTACTCGAAATTTAACTGGGACGACATTATTATTACAGATTTAAAAACATAATCGCCTTAGAAATCTAAATGAATTGTATGAAAATGAATAATTATGATAAACTACGCAATAAAACTGCGCCTACGTAAAAAAGACATTTTATTTTATATTGTTTAAGCCTCTCTCAATTCCAACTGCATTATCCAATCATCTTTTATTTGCTATTAACGATTAAAAAACGATCAGATTTAACCAATGGATTGGAAATGAAGTTTATTGAACTGGGCTAATTGGCACTATATGTTAACAAGGCAATAAACATTACCAAAAAAGCATTTAGGAAAAGATAAGCCACACAGCCACTATTCATTCTGAGACCATTGTAAAAGTGCGGTATTCTTTATTAACACTAATGTTACACCTACATGGTACACACACAATAAAATGCTATCGACATTCCGTCCGTCTCGTCTACAGAAACCCTTTTTTTGTGTAGCGTCTACTTAAGTTTTGTAAAGCAAATTCCCTAGTCTACTGTTCTTGGAAGTTGTAGGACTAGATAAATGAATAGCTTAGTCTCCAGCGGCTGTCTCGGTTGAGTTCTAAAGGTTTTAAACTCCCTTGACTGTGTTTTTAAATGCGTTTATAGGCATACAAGTCATTTAGTTTCTGGGTATATTAACACTGAGCTAAAATTTTAAATCTATTAATTTTAAAGACATTGTTTTAAAAGCGACTAAACAAAAACGACAAATAAACAGAAAACCCAGCATCATTTTTTATTAGTCCAACACGTTTTTGCGGAGGTTTATATGTACTTTTTTTCTTTACACTAATTTGTCTTATAAAATTTATTACTTACCTAATTGCCAATAAGGATGTTCATAAGTTTGCTTTCTACAGGATCTAGATATAAAAAGTAAAACATTTTAACGTTACGAAGTTCGAATTTATAACGCAGACGATGCTTAATAGTAGAGATATACAAATGTATAACTCTTATGTATAAAAATCTCATTCATCTGAACTATTCGTCTTTATTGAAATGAAGTGAAAATTATCGCAAAGAGGTCATGTTGAAGAAAAATTTAATAAAGTAGTAATATACTGTCGATATGAAAAATCTTATATTATTTCAGAATCCTTTTAATTTCGTCGCACCTATTTCAACGCCGTATTAGCCTTAAACATTTTTACGTATTACAGTAGATAGTATATTAAGCATTTTTTAGATAGATAATATTTTATAATCTTTGATCATTATCAAGAAATATATAATTAATTAATTCTAAAGATATATTTTAGTATATCCTCTCACCTTTGGGCCGGAGTCCCACAATATTCCGTATAATAATATTCTATTTGACATTTGAGCGATTCGAATGGTCGATAATCAGTACCTCTAAAAGAGGTGTACCTATAAAGCTTAGTATTTTGGATGACAAGGCGTATTAAATCCTAGCAACGTTTCAGTTCAATGCTTAGTTGCTTTAAAGTTAGTGAAGTGCCTAAGTTACTAAAAAAATAATTAAAAACAAAATAAACCGTTATAATTAAGTCATATGTGATCATTTATCTAACCCATATCAATATATTTATTAGTATTCTTGAGTATAATATATTTATTGTATTTATGTGTATTTATATACATAATAGTAATAATAATTAAGCTTTTTAGCGCTCGATTAAAGTCGGTTTGTTTTTTTATCAAAATGTTATTAATATACGTTACAGTTACAGTATACACAAGTAAAGTAAAATATCACGGCCTTCCATATTGTGTTCTTCTCTACCAAATATTCCTTTTTGCTTACCAGCAATGCGCCTAAAATATTAAAAATATCAGATTTTCCAGCTAGACATTAATTTAGCCGCAGCTCAGATTCAAGTGTAGTGAAATGTAGTCCAAGAGACTTAAACAGTATTTTTTTATGTAAAAATAAAATTTACGAAAGGTTCCAAACAAAATTGAATGGAAGTGGAACAGGAGACAGGCGAGAGGCTTCGCTCGAACCGAGTTGTCACAGCTGTTCAGAGCACAGAACAAATAATTTTCAGTTGGATGTGTTTATTTAAACCCAGGTGGTTTAAATAAATACTTGTTTGTTACAATTTTCACATGTCTCTCTCAAATTTTTTAACACTAGGTATTCATTCATGGAATATAGTCGGAAAAAAAGTATCTCTACAAGAATATATTGAAGTTCATTAAGAAATATTAAACCTAAAAGACAGATCGAATTATTTGCCGTCATTGAAAAAATATCGAGTCACGATTCCGTTGTACTTTTTTTTACATTGAATGTAATTTAATATTAAGATAAATATGTCATATAAAAATTGTAAAATTATAAGAAATTGATCTTACAAATTTACAATATAACTTATTAAAAATTTCAATACATTTCAATATGTATAATACAGATAGTCCTAGTCTATAGTAATTTCCATAATCTCGTCAAACAGTGCCTATAATTATACATTAAACATACTCTATAGTCTATTTACACACAAATCACCTGGAAATAATGAAGCTATAAAGTTTGTTCTGCAGCCTATTACTTTTGAGACATAACCCTTGACACCGGTGAAGTACTAAAGTACTGGAATTATGATTCAATAAAATGCAGAATCTTATTTGGCGGCTCAGGAACCCCGCGGAGTACGACATGGCACGTGACCTGATAATGTGAAAGTGAAAGGCTTCCGCTGTTTTATTACTTTAAATATTTGACTTCTGATTAAATCCATCGTAAAGTTTATAAAGTCTAATTTAATATATGTTTCTTTTTAATGTACTCTCATAATTGTCATACGCATTTCTTTTTCTTGTTTATATTCTCTCTTCTTCTATTTGTTTTGAAATAAAATTTTGTAAAAATTATAAATCATAAAAAGTAGTAGACAAGTTTTATATTGTTAATGCTTTTTGTAGTGCCACTGACTTACATAGTGGTACAAAAATCTCATATATCTACATATTAAACATTACACAACTTAAATGTTTAGCATTAATTTAAACCTCCTTGCACCCCATATTAATATTTATTTAATAAATTTACTTTAATACAACTGCAAAGTTTGAAGTAATGTAATCAATAGATTCAAGTAGAATTCGTAGAGGAAAATTACATTACTTACCTTCGTACTAGCTAGTTTATATTTGCGTGTGTGGCATAAATTAAATTTTGTTACGTGCTCTTGTTTAATTTCGTTCCGTACATTTATGAGAGTTCTATAAGTAACTAAAATAGCCTTTAAGGAAAATATGGTTCTGAAAGTTGTTTCAAAATGTCTTTATCATATTATAAAAATTTAGAATCAAATGATATTTGATTCTAAATTTTTATTACTTACCATGAGATAAGATAGAATTTTTTTTATTTAGGTACGTCTGTATTGAAGACATTTGTTGAGACTCAAAGATACTAACAACAATTATTTCTCCATTGTCCATTATGTAAATAATTTCATTATTAAGCAAGCTGGCCTTTTCTGTTGATTTCGTTGAAGCTAAATTTGTTGACACTGATCTCTGGTGTATTTGTATTTGTACGATGAAGTAAACACGGCGAAGTCTTCGTTGTAATATTACCGTGAAGGAGGGCGTACGTTATTCTTATTGTAATTCAATTTGTTTTGTTATCATCAAAGTTTACATTGAGTGCTGAACAAGTTCTGGAATTGCTCGATCTAACCCGCGGGTCAAGCCTTGGCATTTGGACCCATGGCCCGGCTCAGTACTTAGTCAATAGGGTTGTGACTGGTGGATTTTTTAGTTAAGTTGCTTTATTTACGACGTCGATTTTCATTTGAATTCAAAACAAGGCACCTGTATGCCATGTTTTAGTACTGTAGCACAAAACAACAAACAACCTTCATACAACCTTCCACCGCCTAAATTAAGGGGTGGGCGAAGATAAGAGTAGGTTTTTTAATTCTTTTATTTCTTATGTACTAATATCCACATGCCAGATTTTAGCTTTCTAGTATTTCAGAAGGTATCCTTTTCATGGTGTAAGGGGGCAAACGGGAAGTCGGAGCCTTTTTCATGACTAACAACGTCCATTGATATCCTCATAGAGATAATCAGATGCTTTACCCTCCTTACTCCTCCCACCTCCATTGACCCTGTAATTTTTATAATAATTAGTGATAAAATAGGGTTTTTAGGTCTAAATAAAAAGTAAAGTATAACGGTTATGGTTATGAAACCTATTTGAATAAGTGTGTCATGGCCACTATATCCTGAAAATTCTACAATCTAGCGTTTCCTTCACCGAAGCTATAAGGGTTCCATTTTTCGGCGTTACTAGTGCAGTATGCAAAGTTTATTAATCGTAACCACATTCATTGTGTTAAATCTTATAATATGATTTTATGGGAAAAGTCGTTTCATCCATTCTAACGGTGTGTCATAAGAAACGTCTTGCTTAATTTGATTTGAGAAAACCTTTTGGCCTGGTATGTAATTTTCAGGAACTCATTATTTAGAAGACGGCCATTTGAACAAATAATAGAATTACCATTTCTGGAATATATTTTATAATGGATTTTTCAAATAATGAAACCAATCATCGTTTGGAAAATGTATATAAATTATAAAATAAAGATTACTCATACATAATAGTAACAACAATAAAATAGATTACTTGTATCTTCAAAATGTAATGCACGCTGTTTAATAGAAAATTTAATTATGTTTGGTTGCACCAACATTTTAGATAAATGTTTAGTAAAGAGATCCATTTAATTAATTTTAGCTAACAGACAGCTAGCTGCAGAGTGGAGATTTTATGAAGCAAAGGAAACGCTTCATCATCATCATCATGATCATCAGCCTATTCCAGTCTAAGGAAACGCTTACTTTTACATATTTATTAATTTATGATGATGGATTATATGTTATTACTGTGGACGGTAGCCAACAATTATAATCCCTGGCTATCTTTGCTACAAACAGTTTTTTTATACTTTATAAGTCAGAGTGTTATAGATATTTTCTAGAACCTTGAGCATTACGAAGAACACAGTAATAATCTTATACTTTAGACGAGCATGTCATATCATGTATATATTATTATGTAATTTGTTCCTCCGAAACGGCTCAAATATTCAGACCATTTTTTGTATTGTAAATGTAAAAAGTTTGTTTTTATTTTTGTTTGTCACTTTTTTTTACACAAATTGCGCAAAAGAGCCGGGAGTGTTACGTACGTTAAATTTATTTTCCCTTATTCTAATTGACTGTCTTCTTCGAGTGTGTCATCCTTCTGTCCCTGTTATTGTTTTGCCAGCAGTGTGAGGGGCGCTATTCATGCCTGAGGGTAATGCCAGTCTGTTACTGCCAGACGATTCTCATTACATAAATCTGATAGTTTCTGTGCACATGCTGGTAACATTGTATGTCAGTAAGGCTTTGTTTAACAGATAAATGAGATTAGTCTCCAAGTATCGTTACTTTACTTTATACAGCTTTTTATGGTTGAATGAGCTGTCTTTCAATTTAAAATAATTAAAATCTACTCCGAGGAAATTCTGTACACATTATCTCAGAATAAAAAAGTTATTCCAGGTTGTAATTTATATGCGTGTCAATTTTTTTCCCATTCTGTTTTGTATTTTTGATACAGTAGCATAGTAATAAACGTTATATTTATTTATTTATTTATTTTTAAGGAACACAAACAGTTATATTCTAAATATATACAGATAAATTAACTAATATAATACACAAACCAAAACTGAGTCCACAATTAGTTTCTACAAATACAGCTCCGCTAAAAATGAATAAAATACAAGTAACAAGAAAGAGAGAAAAAAAATATCACAATCATTAATAACATACTAAAAATACATTGAGAACATAATACTAACAAAAAGAAAAAAAGTATAAGAGAGTTATATTTAATTTATATTAAGTTATATTTATAATATTAGTGTAAAAATTTCTTCTGTATGGAGATTGTTGATATCTGTGGGTAAATTCCAAATCTTAATATGATTTCTTATAAAATATATAAAATCTTAACATTACTCATAGATAGTAACAAAAATAATTATTAATTGAAAACCTTTTTTCACAAGAGTTTAATTTCAATAACAAAGGAATAGAATATTCCTTATTTTTAAAGTTACAGACTAGAAACTTTATTCTTGGACTTGTGGCCGAATGGGGCCGGCACGACCGCGGAAGGTACCTCTCGCTTACGCGATACCAGCGTACAGTGACTGTACACTTTGCGCTGTGACATTGCCATTATAACGACCATTTTAGCATGATTTTGAAAACACATAAGAGAAATACCACTGACTAACTTATCTTGATGTCGCTTAAACTAAAAGGTCGATCAACTTAAATCAAATTTAGTTGTTCACTTGGCTTTGTAGACCCTCTGACACTGACCTGGCAGAGTTGTAAGTTTGATTTGAGATCAAAACTGAGAAATAGAAAAAAGGGAATAATGAGAATAGGAAGAGATAAGAATAATGAGGAATAGAAAAATAAATGAGTAAAGTTAAGGCGGGTGGCGACAATGTAAATCAAAAGCGGAGAAGTTAGCGGGACTAGGTATTCGCCACAATCGCATAGATTGTGACCGTATCCCAAAAAAATCAAAAATCTAGATCGTACCAGTAGGTACCAAATAATATGATTGTTGATATCATACTAATCAACTAATTTATAATAACGAAAACCCTTATACAATGAATAATATAGCACACTTTTGACTTGTAACAATTCCAAAAACGTTTTGAGAATTTCACTCTTACAATAACGGCACGGTAAGGATTTTTTAGAGACTCTCAACGGATATATCTTTGATCTCAATTTCATTATATAAAATAAATCTTTTTTTTTTCTGTGACAATATTTTTCGTGAAATCAATGAACATAAAGAAGACGTAGTCGTAAAAAGAAGATTCTTGTAGAAATAATGATTTTATTGTCAATGAGTTCCACTTTTCTTTTATTTATTTACGCAAGGGAATACATATGGCTGCGACTGCTCATTTTACCCACTATACTATAAAAAAATTCCTGATAAGTAAATAAAACATTAAATTGTATAAGGGTAATGACGTATCAAGTTTGTCCCAGTTATGAGTGTAAAAGTTTAACATTGTATTTGCGAACGCCAGACTTCAATGAGGGTATTTCCCTAGACACGCATTCTGGCGCGTAGAACTTGTTACATATTATGTGAAAATAGGATTTTTGTAAGAGCAAAATTTTCAATCTACAGAGCATATCTAGCAAATATTGTTTTTTTTTTAATTTAATATTCATGATATTGATAAAAACATTGTGTACACTTTTGTAAGGAGAACACTAAAATATTCTAAAGGCGTATTTTAAATCTTCATATTATACCTAAACGTGTTTTTATTTTATTTTTATATCCTACGTAAATAATAAAATCTTTGTAACTGGGCTTCGAATGGTAGTAAATTGTATTTAAACTATTATTGTTATTATTGCACACAAAGTTTTATTTAAGTATTAAGTTTGAGACTTCGTTATATCTGGTATTTATTAAGCTTAAGATGGATTTATTAATAACGTAACGTAACGTTAAGTAGGTAAATTTCGATTCCCTGGAAAATAGAAAATCACCCCATGGCATCCCATAGAAACATTTTTTCGGGATAAAAACTATCCTATGTATTAATCTAAGTTACTTTCCCATAATATATACACATACGTGTTTAAAATTTCATGAAAATCGGTTCAGCAGTTTCTACGTAATAAACAAGCAGACATACAAACTTTCGCATTTATAATATTAGTAGGATAAAATGTTGAAATATTTTCATCCAATTCTGTAGGGATTTAATACATATCTCATTATGTACTACAGTTATTAAGAAGTATTTTTTATTTAACTATAGGAGTAGATAGTTCTTATACAGCACAACAGCACTTACGAGTCAAGGAGAAGACACGGGTCTCATCTAGTCCCGGTTTAACTATCCTGACCTACATTCTCTATCTTATCTATCACGTAGACATAGCAGATAAGGTATAGATTAGATTTGGATCTTAGGAAACCAAATATGCTAGAAAACCTCAGAGCCAGGTGTAATTTATTGATATAGAACAAAGAGGCTGTCACTCGGTGTTCTGTGTATTCTCAATCTTAGTAATATATGTGTACAAATAAACAGAACAAACACAGACAGGCGTTCCACTGAATGTGTTTCAAACTGAATTAGAAAACGGGTGCGTTTGTAAACATCCAAACATCCAATCCAAACATGCAATGCTTTTATTGTTTTTGATTGCTGTGTGCTAAAAAGCTGTTTAAGTGCAATTTGGATTCACGATGTTGGGTTGTCACTTGTCTCATGCTCATAATGTTATAAATGCGGCAGCCGGTGGCCCATGGAGGTGGGAGGAGAAAGGGGGGCAGCGCATCTGTATAGTCTCTATGCAGATGTCTATGGGCGTCGGTAGTCATGAAAATGGCTACAACTGCTCGTTTGGCCCCTTATACCATAAAAAAAAAAAAAAAAAAAGTTTGTAAGTATAGTCTTATGTTTGATTATATACCTACTAACGCAAATATAACTAAAAGGTCTGAAAAAAATATTACAATCTGGAATAACATAAGAACTGTTCCTCTTCTTTAAAATGATAGTTTCTCTTATAATAGAGTAGAGAGTATAAGAATAAACATTCCAGAACATAACCAGTCACTCATAAACGTGTAAAACATATTTATATACGTACATATAATTCGTTGTATTCTACTAACTCGCATCTCTTCACTTACTCCACGGATTGCACAGGATTGACACATACCTAATAATGTAAATAGTTTTTCGTACCGAGCAAACTGTCATCTGTTGTGTATTTTGATGAGCAAAATATTTTGTTGACTCTGATCTGCTGTGTTTATATTTGTACAGTAAAGTAAATATGATTATTTCTTTATGGTAATAGTAATATTACGTACTGGTGTAGACATTTATAGAATACACAATAGATGCCCTTATCAGAGTCGGCACTGATAGCACTCGCAGTGGTTTTTATAGGTATTGGGTATTATAATGTGCCTTAAGTCCCACATTTGAAACAGGTCAAGTGCTAGCAAAATAAAATTAAAGATCATAATATTAAAGCTAACGACGGCGCCTTGATATAAATAACCCAATAAAACCACCTGTCTTAACCTACAATACACAGCCTTTTCTTTATGCTTTATCGATATATAGAACTACAAAAGGTTCGCTATCGACATAAATTTTTACGAGACGACATTCCCGGCTCAGATAGCGGGAAAAATTTCATTTATTTGGCGGGATATCTTATTAAAACTGATCTCTCTATTACGATACATATACTAGTAGGTATAGAACAAGGGGCTATAAATTTTATTATCACCACACGTTATTGTACCATGCGTACCATGTTGTGTTACGTCCACAATAGAAGTAATAATAAAATTGAGGCTTTTCTTTTTACTAATGTTATAATAAACAGCTGCCAGAAAGCCATAATGATTTATTTCTGTAGCATTTCACCACGCGCTGATGGTATTACCATGCCTCAGAAATATTAATGCTTTGTAACCGTCTAGTTCTTTCAAAATAAAAGCACTTTTAATTGTACCTTTATTGTGTTTTACGCCGCGCTAAAAATACAAACAACGCTTGTAGAGGGTTTGGAATAAAAGTGCGAAAACAGCTAACGGCCTTGTTCAATATGTATCTGCTGAAGTTTTTGCCGACGAAACGGACATAAATCTTTATAACTTCTCTATTTTTAGCGCCCTTACAAATCCTTTTTAAAAGTGAAATAATTTGCAGTGTTTTAACAAATATAATTAGATTTTTGAAGCAGTAGACTTGTAAAAAAATATTTTCTATGACACATCATAGATAAGGAATTACTAGATGATAAAATAATTACCGTTATGTCTTCGAACGGATTTAAATATGAAGCATCGGAGTTCGGACAACTTGGTGCCTATAGATTTTATGTTTCCATTTATATATTAAGTATTTGTCCATTACCACCATTTTTGTTTATAAATCTAAGTTTGTACGATGAGAAATTTTTAGTACCTAACCGAAAATAGAATTGAACCTGACAAGGGAATCAAATGACGAACAATAGTAAATTTGTTAAATGGAAGTTTGTATCTGTTTCCTAACTTTGACGGCACAGAACGAGCCATCGCTTTGAGCGGACGTTTAGAATGTTCTAAAATTTTACGACCAATAAATCGAACAAATCGCAAATCGGAATGAGTTAATTTAAAAATGATTACTTGTTACTTGCAATCAACTTGCTGTATCAGATATAAAATTAGAGCGTCCAAAGTAAGAAACGCCGCGCCGTTTGTATTTTTGACCTTTATTCCTGGAGAAACGAAGTGGTGTGGTATGAAAATAAAATGTTTAGCAGCATTTAAAACCCTCGCCCTCGATTTTGAATGGAGCTCGATACCTACCATATAATTAGCAGATTTATATAATTTATGAATATAGCTGAATTGGGCCGGCACGTCCGGGGAGGTAAAGGAAGGCGAAGCATTTCATAAAAAATATGCACTTATCTGTGCGCGTTGGCAGGTTTATCCAGAACGAATAGAACAGAATTTTTTTATGTCTATAAGACTCAAAGCAATCATTTATTTACCGCTATGGGACACGCGGGTTTTTATGTTATGTGATGCTCAGGCTGTATATCCAGGTCTGTTTTATTCCACTAGTTTATCTAACTCTTTTCGTATACACAAATGCTTTTTTACCGCGTAAAACGTTTCCTTGTTGGATATAGCTTATATAAGTACCCACTATAATGAAGATAATGATAATGGGTTAAGGATAGACATATCGTTTAAGCATTGTTCACATCTGCCATCTAGTGATGAACGTTGAATACGTCAAGTGACAGTGGCAAACTATTGATCTGTGTGGTGTATTATCTGTGACGTTTTGTGTAAAAAGTGACATTTCCGTTTCCCGGACTGACTTTTAGCGTCAAGGGAGGCGTCCGTCTCTCGTCCCCATCTCGGCCCGAACGCCAACCTGAACAGTCGAAGTATTATTGTATCCAATAAAATCTTAGCTGCAACACAACAAATGTTTTAAGTAATCCACAAGATGCTATCCTGAACAAGCACAGTATGAAAAGTTCTGTAATGTTACTAATAAGACTCGTCATACATTTGAAACTTTAGTTTTTATTTTTTATTACAATTTGAATAATTCAGAGCAACGATTCAAATAAAGGTTATTATATATAGGTATCATGTAGAGCACGTTCATAGAAACGAAACGCAACCTTAGAAGTGTTTCCTTTTCACATGTTTCCTTTAGAATACGGTATATTTTGGACGCAAGTTTGCATTATATGAGACACAAGAGGAGGACCTTTACATGATGTGGCCCCTGCAAGTTTCAACGCCTTCATTTATCTTAATATCATGTTTATATATAAAGTCAAGCCACGCGCTTGGACTTCCTTACTTTAGACTTCCTTATTTTCATTATTAACGTACATTTTAGAAAAGTATTCGATTTTTAGTTTAGTTTTAATTTCTTTCTAAATTTATATGAACTGAATTCGCGGTATTCAAGGTCCTGTTGAAATTTCTGACATATTTTTAGTTTTTTTAAATCTAAACTTTTGTCTTTAGCCGTACTTATATAACATTTCAGAAGTTTTAATTCTAGCTTTCACGTTTACTTACTGCATATCCACTATCACATTCTGCTCCGACAATACCTACAATTTTTGTTAAGTGGGCAATCTTCATGGATCGCCACTACCGCCCGGAGTAGCAGCTGGGATATGCCGGATTCTTACCGGCTAAACCCTCACTGTGTTTTTTCCTCGCGCCGTACGGCGGGAATACGGACACGCTTACGCACTCATCCGCGAACTCGCCGGAGGTTTGACAATATATTGCTGCTATGATCTTATATCCTAGATCATGATTTTATGGCGGGTCAGTAGTATACTATTATGATCAATTTGTGTTCTTTCAAGGGCGGTTTATGCAGAAACATGTTAAGCAACACCACCATCAATTTAGTTAAGGAAAACTAACTAGTCTTAATCCAGTATAGTGTGTTTTGCCGTGTTGTTTGTGTGTGTATGTTTACCTATAGTGGGTGGAAGATGGCTCCTATCCCCCAAATTTCTGGAGTGCCATATCTAAGTAGTCGATGGCCCATAGGGGTGGGAGAAGGAAGGAGGACAACGCATCCTCCATTGTGCACCCGGAGAACTCTCCTGTACGCTGTGAAAACCAGGAGCGCGAGGATAAGTATAATATTTTGCTTTAAATTATTTTTATCTATTTGTACTTAGGACACATAAAATCTTGGAATAAGATTTATACTCGTAAATTACTGATGCTAATATTAGAACTAAAAATAAACAAAAATTGTAACCTAAAAAAAATAACTACACGACAATAATGTGTATGGACTTTACACACCACGTTGGCCGAACCCCTTGCTAAATACCATAAGAACTTGTGCCAATGGGACTAGACAATAGGATGGGTAATATATTTAATATTTTATATTACTAGACAAACACAATAGACATGTAAATTAATGATATTTTATTACTCGAAACAAATCGACATTTTTGATAGAGCAGAAAAATAATGAAAATAAAGCAATAAGAAAGAAAAAGAACCTCCGCTCCAGTACACACAATACTCCGAAGTCCGAACTACTATACGACGATATGTACGATTTCTATTAATGTTTCCTGGTTCCAGTGTTTGTAGAACGTAGTGTATCCCACTGGGAGAGCTGTACAGCGCTGAACTACGCTGTAGTATTATTCCGTATCGAAATTCGAACATCTGTAATAGTTGCGAAAATATGAAATTGCATGTAAAAGGGTCCGAAATGTATACGTATGTACAGTACATACATGTCTATGAACTTTTGTATTATTTCTTTTCTATTTCTGAATCTCAAAACCAAAATCAAATCAATCAAAAAATAAAAAAAAAGAAATCTTGGTGCCAAATTTTATCCAAAATTTTTTCAGATATGTTTTTGTAAAAAAGTAAGCAATAACTAACGTACATACAAATTATTACATTTTTAATATTAGCAGACTTTTACGGCTGACAATGATTTTAGTGATTAAATTATTGAGTACAGTTTATAAGTCAAACTTTTAAGCCTTAAATTATAGTACTCTGTACTACTATGAAATAATGATTTTTGAAACACATAATAATTATTTTATAGCAGTACTATATTTATGAATTAAAAGTCATAAAAAAATATATTTAACTACTAACGTGTCAACACATCATACGCTTATATTCGATTGTTAACACATTCTTGTCCTCTGATATACCATTGATCAATATTATCAATATCATAAATCTTCAATATAACCCCAATAGAAACGCCAGGTCTTTCAATTAATATAACTGCAAGTAGGGCGAGGCTATCTTAACGAACCGCACGACGCTGATGAGTAACTTAAGTTGAAAGGACGATACGGAACTGGGGCACTTTTATTTTGGTTATAACTGTGGTCGGTGGTTATACCCGCATTATTATAAAACTTTAAAGGTGGAAGCGGACAGACGTAAGTTGTGCGTCTTTGTGAGATACTCGGCGAGGAGCGTATAAAGGAGCCGTTTCTACATTTATTATAAACAAGAATACATATTTGTGTTTAGAACCATTCGAAAATTATTTAACCATCGAATGAAGGACTTCTTCCTTCATATTCTATCCAAAATAAGCGGGCTAGAGGTAGTAGAGACTGAGGTGGGAGGATAAGAAAAATCTGCATAAATAATATTAGAATATCGTCTTATAGTTGGAAAAAAATTACCATTCTTTAGACAGCAGGCACTAAGATTTTACTACTTTCCATAAATATTTTAAACGTAATGTCGAAAAAAATTTTTTGTAAGCCACGGTTAGCGAATGGATTTTCGTCACTTTGATAACTCTAGAGAACGTGGTACGAGACGGAAATGAACGACGCCTCATTTCCGATCTCGTACGTCGTTCAACCATACAACCTTAAGCCATGCGAAATATGCCTCTGGGAATTATTTTAATATAATATAATACATTGAACATATTTACGAAAAACTGATTGGGGGCGATGTTCAAATAGTATTAGAACACTCGTCAATGTTTTTAAATTTTTATCTGTGTGACTGTCTGTCAAACAGACAAACGTCTGTTTGTCCAGGTTAATCTCCGAAACTACTAGACTACGAGATTCGAATGAAACTTTTTGTGGTGTATAGATACTAAGCCTGGTCAATATCAAAAACACTTTTTAATGCGGTAAAATCGCTCATTCTTACGGAAAATCGGAATTTCGGTATACTGCATTGCAAGCAAATAATGCCAAATTACTTTATAATAATGTAGTGTATTAAAATAATATTACTACGCTACGCGAACGAGCCCCCGCCGAGTAAAAGTAATATATCTGTCTTCAAAGGAATTTAACGTACTTCAAAAATCGTTATCATAAAAATCGTACGTTCGTATTTAAAAAATCGAAGCTATCTACAAAATAATTAACTTTCATACCTATTATTAATTTATTTACATTTCTCTGTATCGAAGCAACTGCGTGAGATTGGAGAATGGGGAAGGGTTTGAATAAAATCTCACGACACCTCACCTGGAGTAGTTACAGAAAATCAAAAAAAAGCACCTCACGTAATTTATGGACACCCCCTCATTCAAAATCAGATTAAGGTGATATTCGAAATGCGATATATACGCATATCCATTATTTTGAAGTCAGTATCATACGAGTAAGAGCAAGTAATTTTTTTTTTTTTTTATGGTATAGGGGGGCAAACGAGCAGTTGTAGCCATTTTCATGACTACCGACGCCCATAGACATCTGCATAGAGACTATACAGATGCGCTGCCCCCCTTTCTCCTCCCACCTCCATGGGCCACCGGCTACTTACACACCGCACGAAACGCGACAGCACAGCTGTCACTTCACGCCGGTCTCGTGTAAGCGAGAGGTACCTCCCCGGTCGTGCCGGCCCAATTCGGCTGCATGCAAGCATACAGCGTGGCACTACCCCTTACTTAATAAATGGAAATGGGACAGGATGTAGTGATGATGATGATATTATTCTGGATATTTTAGTCTTGTCAGTAACTGTCGGGACAAAGTATATTAGGTATAATATATTTACATATATAATTTTAGCGTACCGTTCTTTGTAGGTACTAATTAACTTGACAAGGGTTAAAGCAAATTATATTAATAATTTAATCATTACTTAATTACATTTCTTAACTGCCTAAAATAGGATAATCTTCGTAAGCGCTCCTTATTATTCTAAGGGAACTAGAGTATTGTACTTTGAATAATTTAACTATAAAAATTATAGTTGCTACATTACAAGGGAGTTCGACCTTTCGGCCTGTGCCTCATCTATATTAAACTTCTACTTCTCTCATGCACATAAATGTTGTCTGGTAGATATTGCTCTCCAGCAATAAAACCGCCTTTTGTGCACAAGAAGTGTTTATTTATCGTGTTCTGCTATATATTTCTTTGTATTTAATTTCATTTCAATAAACAATAAGAAATAAAAATCGTCGAAATTTATTCTATGGTAAACAATCAGAAATGCAAACATTTCTGATTGTTTACCATAGAATAAATAGAAAAACAACAGGAGTCTAAACAAAGAACACAGGAGAGTCATAAAAAAATCCCTTTTTTGTGTTCAATTTTAAGGAAAAGTCGTAACTCCTAATAATTTTATTAAGAGTTACGACTTTCCCTTATAAGTAGGAAGGAAGCCTAAAATGAACTAAAAGTTTTAAAACCAAGTCGTAAAGAGCTTCAAATATTTTATACCTTTTTTCTAAACGTCCTCGTTTATTTAATCGTCAGTCATTTAAAAAAATTAATCAACTGCTCTTCGCTTTCACTTCGTAAAATATCGTCTATAAATACTGATGCCCAGCGAGTGCCCCTTTAGAATTATAATATTGTCATGATCAGAACCTAAGAAAAGGTATAATAATTTTATTTTGTTTGTATGTTCGCATAACTATACATAACATAAAAACCGATTTCCATAAACCACATGATTTTAGTCCCTTGTAATAAATGTGTCCTAAAAGTAAAAATGTTTAAACGAGTAAATATTAAAAGATTCATTTCTCATTTCAATTTATACATAGTACTCTTACTACTTTACTTCTTTACAGAGCCCGCTAGCTGCTAGTCATGTCCATTCAAAGCAGGAAACTTTTTTCATACCACGGAACTACAATATCGGAACGACAATCAGAAGTGGTGCAAAACTCGTTCGTCGTATAATGTGTCGACATTTCACTGGCGCCTTGTAAATCTGTTCGGTAGTTTATTTTTTTTTTGTTTTTTTTTTATGGTATAGGGGGGCAAACGAGCAGTGGGAGCAGTAATTTCATGACTACCGACTCCCATAGATATTCGCATAGGGGCTATATAGACATGTGGCACTACCTCTTACAAAGTAGTATACTTAATCTAAAGTTATTACTATACATGTCATAAATATTTGAAACTTTAAAGTGCGAGAATGCTTTACCAACATTTTCATTTGATAATATTGTAATTATAAATTAAATCATATAAGTGTACGAAACTCACTAATATCTAAAATAATTTTCGGTATAATTATGCAGGTGAAACTTTTAAGATTTGTGAAACACAGTGCAGTTGCAGTCACGCTAAACTGAATCGTAACAGATAAAATTATAAATAATGGTACAGTTAAAAACTATTATTTACTGAACTCTCATGGGGCTCTATCGTTAATTACTACTTAAGTATCTGCATTGGGTTTTATTTTCTATAGACAAAAAATCGAGACTTTTTGAACTTTATACCAAAATCTGAGAGAGAGATCTGAGACTCCTACCTCCATCATT
>LUGF01015751.1:94944-104976 GCA_001625245.1 Calycopis cecrops | reverse complement strand
CCATAGACATTCGCATAGGGGCTATATAGACATGTGGCACTACCTCTTACAAAATAGTATTATGTCATAAATATTTGAAACTTTAAAGTGCGAGAATGCTTTACCAACATTTTCATTTGATAATATTGTAATTATAAATTAAATCATATAAGTGTACGAAACTCACCAATATCCACAAGACCTAAAATAATTTTCGATATAATTATGCAGGTGAAACTTTTAAGATTTGTGAAACACAGTGCAATTGCAGTCACGCTAAACTGAATCGTAACAGATAAAGCTATAAATAATGGTACAGTTAAAAACTATTATTTACTGAACTCTCATGGGGCTCTATCATTAATTACTACTTAAGTATCTGCGTTGGGTTTTATTGTCTATAGACAAAAAATCGAGACTTTTTGAACTTTATACCAAAATCATCATAATTTATGCGACATCTGATCATGTTATCACCCGGTGGGACTCCTACCTCCATCATTAGATCTGGGATGCTTGAACTAAAGTAACCTCCTTAAGATGAAGAAAAATTAAACACTCACACGATTGAATACAGATATTATCTTACATTGTTCACATGAGCTTCCAGCTCAATTAATTATCAGACGTTAGATTACAACAGAATCAACGTTTAAATTCCAAATTTAAAAAATTCAAACAAATCCTAACTCCATGTGGTTCTGATATTTATTTTTTAGATCGAATAATAGGATGAGAGTTAAATTCATCTTGCAAAATTTGAATCAGATATATAAATTTACAATAACTGCAAATGAAGCAAAAGTTTTTCAACTTTCAATGCTAAAACGCTTTTCAATGATAAAATTTAAAAGTTCAAAAGAAGTTCAACTTTTCAATGTCTTAAAACTCGATAGTGAAGAACTTCACTTTATGAACATAAATTAACTAACTAATTAACTAACTAAACCTATTAACTAAATCTTATGATTTAGTTTCGACGAGTTAGTCAAAATAACATCAATGCATTCTAAGTCTGAAGAAGGCTAAGAAGAGCATGCGATGTTATGCCATATTATAGGAGAAACCGTAGTCCAAAGGTAATGAACGTGAAACCGTAGCGTACAGAAATTACCGACAAAGATTATATTAATGTTTAGTAAACTAACAAGTCATGCAATGATTTACTGTCTCGAATATTATATATTTGTTAAATATCGTTTGCCGCTAATGATATAAGAAAAGCAACTCAATAATTGGAAGTGTCCGATTGTTTAATTCATTTTTCACGTTTGGGTTATGTGAACAACCGGTACTTCTCCGTTCGTGCCATAGAACTAATACTTGAAATTAAATCTTATTAAAATGCACTGTGTTTACTTCAAGTGTGATGAATTTAAAGATAATATTATGTACTCGTATATATAGAATTTATTGATTAAATATTTCTTTGCACCAAAAATATTCTAGAACATAATCCATCAAAAATATGCATAATTATTACACAAAAAATTTTAGAAAAGCATTATGAAAATAATATTTTATAACAACACTTTTATATAGCCATGATCATAAATTTTACTTCAACACGACCTCTTTGCGCTTTTTACTTTTCACTGAAGATATTTTTTTTTAAGCGACCTGACCCAAAAATATGTATGTCGAACATTATGTAATTTACGTGGCAGGTCACCCCATTTGTTAGACAGCCTAGTAATAATACGACGAGAAGTGTACTTAATAACTTTATTGTGAAAAATGGCTCAAACTCGTACGATGGGAACTTATTACAATAACATATTGCGAGAACAGGTATATAATATTAAATAATAAATGAGAACATTTTTTAATAATATTGAATAAGTTTGTACCATTTTTATATAGTATACGAGGGCAAACGAGAAATCTGAGCCGTAGATATCCTCATAGAGGTTATACAGATGCGTTATCTTCCGTACTCCGGCGAACGCGTAGCCAGCATAAAATGATAGATTTTATGCGGGCTACGCGTTCGAGGAAAATATTCTGAATTTTTTTTATGTTCAATCCTATTAATATTATAAATGCGAAAGTTTGTTTGTTTGCTCGTTTGCTCGTTTGCTCGTTTACTCGTTTGCTCGTTTTCTCGTTTGCTCGTTTGCTCGTTTGCTCGTTTGCTCGTTTGCTCGTTTGCTCGTTTGCTCGTTTGTTTGTTTGTTACTCCTTCACACAAAAACTGCAAAACCGATTTTAATAAAATTTGGAACACACATAGAGAGTAACTTGGATTAACACATAGGATAGTTTTTATCCCAAAAAAATGTTCCTATGGTAAAACTGCGGGGCGCTGCTAGTATTCTATATCTATGCCAATTTTCAACCAATGTCGAAATGTATATTTTTCGTACAAAGAGAAAAACGTACATTACAACTTTTGCGTTTAATAAATGAATTAATGTCATTCTTTATTGTGCACATTGCAAGTCTACGCAAAGTCACTGGCTACAGCTAGTCGTGTCACATCGCCATACTTCCAAGCTCTTATTTATCACGCAGACATCATTGAGATTTGGAAAATGAAAAATTGCATATTATAAAACAGAATCTGAATTAATTTTTGAATGTAAGACTAAAACCACACAGTGTGTGCTTTCGTGATGCACATATTCGAGAAAAAATAAACAGAACAAATGTTACATAAACATGTTTCTTACTAAATTCGAAAAAGGATGTGTGAACATCCTAACGCTTTTATGTTTATAGTTTTTATTAGTACATTCTAAAAGCCGACGGGAATCTCGGAGCCACGCGTAGGCTCTCATAGTTACCCATCTCAATAATGTCATTTAACAATTCCTTATTTTCTTATAAGACTTCCCGTTTTCTTATATAAGTAAACTAGCTGCGCCCCGAGGTCTCACCCGCCTAAATTTCGATTTAGTGGAAAATAGAAAAACATCCCATGGCATCCCATAAGAACATTTTTTCGGTACAAAAACTATCCTATGTGTTAATCCAAGTTACCCTCTATGTGTCTGCCATATTTCATGAAAATCGGTTTAGTAGTTTTTGCGTGAAGAAGTAACAAACAAACGAACATTCAAACTTTCGCATTTATGATACTAGTAGGATGATTTAGGCGGCATTTCGCATTTAGTTGGTACTTTCACTCATAACAATGTGTGAAGTGTATAAGTGTAACTAAATGAATGTCGGCATGTCAGCAAATGTTTATATCATAATATACAAAATCAATCCAACTGTAATAACTTGTAATAAAAGGGGGTAAATGAGCAGCCCAAGTTTACAAACATCAGTATAGTTACCTAATAAGATATATTTTCAATAATATAATGTCCTATACTGATTTCATTTTATCGCTCGCTTTAAAGAACTGGTTCGTCCTTTTTAAAGTCCTTTTGAAATAAGTAACAAAATAAAAGCAGACGAAGACGCGGTATAAAAGACAAGTGAGTGTGTTTGTTAGAGTGAACAACTGAGTGTGTTTGTTAGAGTTAGTTCTAAGTTTACAAGTGGCTTGTTACTTGTTCTCCATATGAGACGTCTGCTACACCACTAACAAGTTATATAATGTTAAATAAGTTATATAAGTATAATAAAGCTGTAGGTTCGAAAGTTTAGAATGGAAGCTATTCACGCATGGAAGATATTTCTAAAGAAAGTTGACCGGGAATAAATAGAATCGAAACAATAACATTAAAACCCTACGGTTTCACCGGCGAACCCCGCCGTTATTGATCTTAGGATAATGGTGTGGAGTCTTCAAACCTTCTACATAAATGGACTATCTATCTGTGAAATTCACAGTTAGATACTCCAATCTACCATTGCTAATGAAAAGTCGTTTCACTTTTCATTAGCAATGGTAGATTGGACTATCTAACTGTGAAAATATACGGTAGCAATTTATATAAAGTTGTACCTATACTCGCGTGTCTTTAATATATTACACTTTTTATATAGGTACTATAAGACTCCAAAGCTTACTAATATTACAATTTTAATTCTTTCTTTACCGTGGATGGTCCCACATTTTAGCTACCTAGCTAATAAATGTTCGGGAGTCCGTGCCTTCAGAGTGTCGTTAAGAATCCGAGTGATAATTCACACAGTTAATATTCATAATATTGCCTGAACCCCGCTCAGAATAATTTCAACAGGTTGGACATAAACACTTTATAATAAATAACATTGTTAACTAATAACTGTGATAACCTGTGCGCAAGCTGCATTTTCTTGTAGTATAATGAGGTAACCGAGCAGTAGGAGCCATTTTCATGTTCACCGACGCCCATAGACATACGCACAGCCGCTATACGAGTGCGTTGCTCTCCATCCTCCTCCCTCCTTCATGGGCCACCGGCTAATTACACACCGCACGAAACGCGCCAGCACAGCTGTCACTTTACGCCGGTGTCATGTAAGCGAGAGGAATCTCCACAGTCGTGCCGACCCAATTTGGTTGCAAATATGATTGCGTGTGACCTCTTACTAATTTCCCCCGAAAAGGTACTGGAGTAACAGCGGTGGGAAGGAGTAGTGTACCTAATGCGACACAGAATAAGTTCACAATCTTGTTTGAAGTAAACTCGTAAATCAGTTCACAAACTTTCAGTCAGTCGATAAACTTAGTATGCAAAATTGATAGACCTATAGGAAAACTTTTATATTTAGAAGCGCTGCAGCGTAGTTCGCTGTTGCACATTATGGTATAGCCTCTAACAGTAGAATGCACTTACGTATTACAAATACTAGAACAAGGAAACTTTAGAGCATTATGTGTAATGGGGCGTGAAGCAAGGCTCTTTTGAATATATGGGATTGGTTTGAATTTCTTCATCTTTGAGGCTTTAATTAAGGAATCGTTTTTTTTTAGTCATAAAACTTAATTATGTTTATCAGATTTCGTAGTACTAGTAGAAAACTGGAGAAAGACGTTTTTCAATCTTCGTAAAAACATAAAAAATTTATGAAATAGGCACTAAGTAATTTAACTATTTTTTTTTAAGTTGGAAATACTCTTTGAGTGATAATACTGACCGTGCATCTTACATTAAAATATTAAAGAAAGCCTTTGACTTCGCAGTATTTTACGTTGCACCGCGCCTATCGTATATCTATCTACCTACAGTGGAGTTCCGTGGATATACTTCGCGTCGTGCATCGCGGTTATATTATATTTTAAGATTTTAAAAGACAAGCCCTAGTTCGAGGTTGAGATATTATCGAAAGCACAGAAATTACATTTTGCTCTTTCTCCGGTTTGAATAATGTTTTCTCAAAAGGTGAATTTATATTCTAATTTCAGCTCTAACTCCTAAGTAGATGAGGGTTTCTTTACGTTTTACTGATACGTTGTTGAATTTAATGCGCGGGATTGATTGTAAGGAACCTTTTAATAATTTAATACTTGGAATATTTTGTGCGGTGCGAATTATAATCGGTTTCTTTTTTCTATGTGGATATTAAACTGAGACAGCTGTTTGACTTAATTTCAATTTCGGTTAGCGAATTACCTTGACTAGTAAGACACTAGTAAGAGGTAGTCCCACACTGCATGCTTTAATGTAGCCGAATCGAGCCGGGCGCGACCGGGGAGGTACCTCTCGCTTATACGAGAAAAGAGAGAAAGAAAGAAAGAAAGAAAAGACATTTATTTGAACACATCAAGAGACAGACTTGTACATTACACATATACAATATAAAATATAATATAAATATTTCTAAGCTGTTTGTCTCTCGGATGCGTCAAATTGGCTTGGTTCGGCACAAGTCAGGTGAACATGATAAACATGTCACCTGACACCGGTTTTCAACCAAACCAATGAGTTGCATCACGGTTGTCGAGCGTCTATTTCTCTAAATCTAGAGAGCAATGCATCTGTATATATAGCCTTTATGCGGATGTCTATGGGCGTCGGTAGCCACTAAAATCGCTCCGCCTGCTAGTTTTCCGCCTATGCTAAAAAAAATCTTTCAGGAGCTTACCATTCAGGTATCTTATCGACGTACACAATGCAAGTAGAAGTAATGAAAACAAGTCGTCAAACTCTATATTCCATAAATAAGAAGATAGTACCTACCGAACCTTCTCGGGCAGTCATCCGTCAAGCTTTTCATGACTAAAAAGTAACCGAGCCACAGTTGAGCTATGCCTTTTGTAACGTAAGAATACATCAACGAGTAGCATCCCGTGTGTTTGTTACTCTAACAAATAGCATTGGCCACCAAATGTTATTCGTTAACATTTGGTGGCCAATGCTATTTGTCACCCGAAATGTCGAAATATATTTCCACTGCGTATCCTAACATCTAATAAGGTTGACTGTTAAAAAACAATAATCTATCAAATGATTATTGTTATTTTTATTTTAACATTAATTTGATAATTTTCAATGCTATGTAGAAAGGTAGCTTATAAAATCATAAGACGGCTAAATGAGAATAATTACGCTCACCAATATGCGACAGAGATTCAACTGTATCCTAATTTGAGGGATTTTCTCTACATGAGTAGAATATTAATGGTGCAGAGTCCACCTGTAAATTAAATTACCAGAAAGTCCGAACAAATAATTTATTCAGATCGTCTAGTACAAACGTTAATACTTGGACGTAATAACAATAAGATGAAATCGCTTTTTTTATTCTGTAAGTATGCAGAAGGACAACACGTCCGAATAATTAATATAAATATTTTTTACAGATGATATGATATACTAAATGGATTGACGACATACGCAAAGCTGTGGGCAGGATCTGGCAAAGATTAGCCGAAGGTCGAGGTGTATGGGAGAGGCCTAAGTCCAACAGTGGACTGCAATAGGCTGATGATGATGATTTAGGGTACCATCAAGCAATCGGAGCCCTTTACACGACGCTTTTGACATGAGAACGGGTTAAGGGTTGAGGGTTAAAAAACTTTTTTATTGATTTAGACTTTAATCTCCTTTTTTGTTTGTTTTAATGTTCTTGGATTATTAAAGATAACTCATATATATGTGATAATGATAAACAAATAACTGTGTACCGTGGTTTCACCCACCTAGATTTTACCGGTATTAAAAGTATCATTTATATTATTATGTATACCTATTGTAATCTATGTCCGTGTAAAAGGTAATGCCCAAAATCTATGGGGCATTGCCCCAGCCAGAAGTCAACATGCCGAGCGTTGATTCTTACATCGTTACATGGGTTATCAAGTTCACTTTTAGTTAAATTGATAATTAAATAGAAATATCTAGATAATCTAAAGCAAAAGATAGAACTTTCCTATAGATCGCCATAAGTCACGGTCAGGAATCACTTTTGTCTATATCCGCAGGGATAAAATTCATAAAGATGACTTGAGCTATTTCATCACTGGTGAAAAATAGAAGCGAGAAGTACCTTCTCAGTGGACGACAATGATGCAATGGTAATTTTCACCTTTCACCTCTTACCAAAATTAATTTTGATAAGCTCACCTGATTATTTATTTCCTTTGGAATTTCATCTGTGCTACATTAATTCTGTGCTGTAGCACAAATGAAATTCCACTGTTTGTCTATCATAAACACGATGTTTATGTGTGCGTGTGTCTCACTGACCGAATTCCGTAGTAATGCAGCAACTATATTTTTTTATAGATAAATTATTCTAAGTGGCGCTTACGAAGATACCTTACATTGTTACGAGTAATAATTAAGTTATCATTATTAATATAATTTAATTAATATTTGCTTTAACCCTCGTCAAGTAAATTGGATGAGACCGGAGAACGGTGCGATAAGATATGAATGTAAATACATAATATACTTCTGTCTAGACAATTACTTACAGTAATATAATATCCAGACTTATATGATCATCAAGACAACCCATACTTAGCAAAAGCTAACTCAACGGAGATTTCATTTTGTGCCGGGGAGGCCTTTTACTCACATGAACGCTTTAAAAATGAAAGCTATGCTCTCACTTTTCGTGTGGTTATTGAGTAGCAGGGGGTGAAGGAGGACAATGCTTTTGCAATACATTGGCGATGGGACCCGCAATATGACTCACATTGCCCGTTGTTCCCTAAATGCAATTTATTCTATTTCTTTTAAATCTCGGGTCATGGTACTTGTACCTGCAATGGAGACTGAACTACTGAACCAAATTTAGGCTATATATATGTTTGGATTGCAGCGATATTTTTATTGCCGAAAAGTCTGACAAATCTTAATAGATTTGATAGGTAATAATTTTATTTTTGCGTTCGTTATGATATGGCCAACATGTTAAAAATGTTAGTTAATAATATTATATTATATTGTATGATGCAGATCGCGTCAACCTTCTATTACCTACGCTCTGATCTTACTTCGTGCAGGCTACAGTCAAAGACAGAACATTTAAATCTATATATTATTTTATTTTTTATTAACAAATGATCGGTTAGGTTGCTAACTTATCCCCCTCGACGGATCTCCACCTTGTCGTGGTGAGGGGGCTTAGTAACCGTGCCTTGGACAACCACGGTAAGCCAAGACGAATCCCAGGTGGGGAGGCGTCGAGTGGACTTCACCAAGGCCCGTTTTGGATGCTTCCATGGAGGAGGGGTCGCAGGAGGAGAAGTGTCTCGGTGTGTCGTTGACGTGCACCCTATCTCCCGCGACCGAACGGGGGCGCAGCGTCTGAAGAGTTAGCGGTGAGGCCGCAGAGGAAAAGGAGATGCGGTGTATCGTTGCCGTCCTCCGTGTCCTCTGCGGCCGTTTAATGGTTGGTCCGCCGCCCAGCGGATGGGATCAGCCAATGCCAGAGGTCCTCCACCAGTCCCTCTGAATCAGCAGATGGCGGCGTGGATTAGGACGACCGGCGTGGTGTGCTCTGTTGGAGCATTGGGACCAGGGGTTAGGATGGGAACCTGACCCCATTACACGTTTCCAACGTGGAGTAGGGACTGTTCAAAGGCAGCCGGACAGTCCCCAAAGAGGAGGAACCTGGCCTGTTCTCCGAGGCCAGCCTGTCGCTGGAGGCGCCCTGTAGCAGATCCGGAGCCCTCCAATTATAGCGGCAGAAGGTACCCTCATGGATTTAGTCGGTAGGGGCAACTCAGTTGTCGACCCCGACAGTGTACCCGGGAGCCACCCATGTTCCTGAGTAGCGTGCGTAAAGGCATTCCCCTGCATCACCAAAAAAAAAAGGTTGCCAACTTATATTGTATGTCTCCCATGGCCATTAACTTAAAACAAGTTATGGCCAAAACGTAGTAAAGAAATATTATCTACTTTCTGAGTGAATGTAACAATGTATTTATATAATTAAGTATTTATGAATTCTTCCTGTTCCTCTGAGTTAGAAGGGTAATGAGCCTTATTAGGCTCCTACATACATTTATAATAATATTACTCTCCTTAATTGGCTTAGGTAATCCCGTCATATTAAGGAACATTTTATAATTATATAATAATTCTAGCTGTAGATCCCCTAGATAAATCAGCATAAACTATCACAGCAAAATATAAAATTTATTAGAATGACAGTGGCGCCATCTTTCGAAAATTGGTCATACCTACTCACAAAATTTCAACCCTATCAGGCAAGCCGTTTAGTAGTTCACATGCCCACAGCAGCTCCACCTACATGATTCTATTGTATTTTTAAACAATCAGGAAATCATCGAAATACCCATATAAAATTTCAACCGAATCGGTTCAGCCGTTTAGAAGTTCACCCAGCATTTTTCCTCGTTAAAAAATGAGCCATGTTAATCTATGATAATGTAGCATTTAAATGGTGAAATAATTTTTGAAAACTTACCGTATTTTCAGAGCCTATTCATTACATACATACACACAAATCTTTCCTCTTTATTATATTAGTATGGACTGTGTTCATTTTTCCCTTCAATTATAGACGTTTACAAAATAGAGGCTTCGTAATCATTACCCAGTTACTGCCAAAAATTCATTTCGCCAGAGAATATTCAAGCACCTAACTTATTTGACCGTCGGACATGGACTTCGAACCTAAACTTTCAAAGTTACCGTACCAAACTTATTAAATATACCTATAGGTACATATACGAGCAACAAGACGTATTGTTTT
>LUGF01015751.1:78067-88355 GCA_001625245.1 Calycopis cecrops | reverse complement strand
TTTTCAGCACCTCTCTTTCACACCTCAACACACATTTCGGTCTGCCAGGCATAAGTGTGTGTGTGTATCCTAACCAATCTTTATTTATCAGAAAGAAACATACAAATAACACACGTCTATACAACAATTATACAATATTAGGTATATTTAACTAATAAAAAACTATAATACAAAGTTGAAGACAAAGACTAAGTCTATCCTGCTCATATTTAGATACATGGCACATCCCTATTATGTACTGGGAACTTTCCGTTAGTAAATAAAGCGAAAGTTCGTTATTATGAGACAAAAACATCTTTTTCTATATTCTATTCTAGTTGGACAAGATGGACTGATAATGATCTAAAGTTAACTATTAATTATGCGAGAATCTCTAACAATAACTATTATCTGATTAGACTATTTACTATGGGGCAATTACAAAGCATTATAAAGAGGACTAAGTTAATGAATTTACTAGTTAGCTATTGTTTCGGCGTGGTCATCCGGAACAATATGACATCAACTAGGTGGCATTAATATCTGACATATTATAATTTTACTTTATTTTAATATCATCACATAATTTTGATACCGATCAAAATTATCTGATAACAATCTATATCAAATAATTCTGATATCCTTTCAAAGCATAAATATGTGACATCAACTAGGTGGCATTAATATCTGATATATTATTATTTTACTATATTTTAATATCATCACATAGTTTTGATACCGATCAAAATTATCTGATAACAATCTATATCAAAAAAATGTGATAACTTCTTGAAGCATAAATATGTGATGTTACAGGTGACCAAATGTTACTATCCCTCTTAGGGAGCGAATATATGTATCGTTTTCTATTTCTGTAATTCGCATTGATTCCTCACAAAGAGCATAAGTTTATGACATCAACTGGTGGCATTAATATCTGACATAATTTTATCTTCAATTTAATTTAAAACTAATACGACATAATTAAAGAAAAACATTTTATTTTACACGGTTTTATTATGGGCTGTAGTTTTATACATATATGTTGATAGACACTATTTTTCGGTTTATAGTAAAGCTAGATTATACAGCAGCTATTCTTCTTTTTTATTGCTACTTTATAATTAACTAATACCTAATAATGTCTTATCGTATTAATGACCATTTGCGACACCGAATAGTATGTATGTATGAAGACAATAGAACTGTGCAAGAAATTACGGATACGTTAGGAGTTTCTGTAAGTTATTTGAGTTTATATCTTTAAGGAAGGCTATTTGTAAATGTCATGTAGTAAATAGTATATTATGTAACTAGTGAATATAGGAGAGATTTAAAGCGAGGGCCGTAGATGAGTCACGAGCAAGTGAAGGATACTAACGATTGAATCACGAGCGCAGCGAGTGATTTAAGATGATTGAATCACGAGTGCAGCGAATGATTCAACTATTAGAATCCTGAGCGACGCGAGTGATTCATGGCCCTCGATATAAATTGATACTTTATTCAGGAGTTGCATACTATACTTTATACCATGACTACGAGAAAAATACATAATTTAAGCGAAAATAGAAATTTAATCAAAAAAGAAATGTTGCATTAATTGAAATGGGTATTAAAATTAGAGCAATGACTGAAATTAAGCGTAATTTTCTTATTATTTATCAATAGGGTCAACTTGTGAAACGATATTTTATATTTTTAATCTAATCCCAAACTCCTTGTCGCAAATATCGACCAATCAAATCTAGAGAATTTATTTGCACCAAAGAGTTTGAATTTCGAATCTTAGCGCAAGGAGTTTGTGTAAGCATTGAAATGGAGATCGGATATATTTTTGTGTTCCAAATTCAAACACCAAAACAGGGAATAAAAACAAAATAGTGATTAAAAGGCCTTTTTATTCACTGTTTTGCGTGAATAAAATAAGCTTTTTAGAGTAGGTATGGTATAAACGTTTTTATTTAGATAATAATTATATAAATAATAGTGAATAAAAACTTATTTTTGTTATAGAGGAACACTACTAAGTTGTGGATAAAAAGGTGGGAAGAAGAAGGCAGTGTGAGCCATCATAAGAGTAGTGGTCGGCCTAGGAAAACAACAACGGATCAGGATAATGAAATTATTCATATTTATCAAATTGATCCGTTTAAGTCGACACTAGAAGTGGCAAATGTTAATCAAGTGTCGACCACTACCGTACGACGTCGACTCAAATCTGCCGGTTTAAGAAACCGAGTCCCAGCTAGGAAACCCCTACTCACACAAAGACACAAAGAACTTCGATTAGCGTTTGCAAATGAATATCTACATTTTGATTTTACAAACGTAAGTATACCTATGTCATTAAAAGACAGGTTGGTCTGATTGATTGAACTAATCGTGATGAAATGGGCTGGCACAACCAGGTAGTAGGCACCTCTCTCTCACATGAAACCGCTAAATGTGCTATCAGATTTCGTGCGCGTTTGTGAGTAGCCGGTGGCCCATCACGAGGGGAACTAAGGATTTAGTAGCAGTAGCAGTAGTCATGTAAATGATTCCGACTGCTCGTTTCCCCCTATATCATAAAAAAATCTGCATATCAATAGTGTGGATGCTTATGACCGTCGGTAGTCATTAAAAGTCTTCGATAGTTCATCTGCCCCATTATGCTATAAAAAAATAAGAAAATAAATAATACCTACATCTTTTCAGATTAACTAAATTATTTTCTAAACATTTCACATTACTGAGATAATAATATGTTGTTCTAGGTGGTTTTTCTAGATGAAAAAGTTTTCAAGTCGACTAATGACGGCCGTGTATCGCTTTGGAGGCCCAATAATACCCGATACAATAACACAAATATATTAGAAGATAGGAGGTCTGGACGTATCACGTTGGGTGTTTGGGGCTGGATGTCATCAGCAGGGCCCGGTGAATTATGCGAGATAACTGGTCGCCTCAACAGCGTGGAATATACCAGAATATTGTCAGATATTTTACTTCCAACAACGCGTATCAGTTATCCTGAAATGGCACCTATCTATGTGATACAAGATAATAGCCCCATCCACAACTCTCGAATAACTCGGGAGTGGTTCAGTATCAAAAGAGAGGCTCTACATTTAATAGATTTCCCTCCAAAGAGTCCAGATATAAATCCCATTGAAAATCTGTGGGGTTTAATGGTACAACAATGGGATCCCACTCAGGCTCGAACACATGAGACTCTACGAAGTCACGCCTTCGACATTTGGGAGTCATTCCGAGGCTCGCAAGTGTGTGCCAACATGGTTTCGTCCATGCATGAGAGGCTGCAGGACGTAATAAATGCTAATGGTGGCTATACCCGATTTTAATTTGTTATTATTATATAGACACTGAAGACATATAGCTTCAACCCGTCCTTTGAAAACACTTTATATAATGTCGTGTCGTCGTTGTATAATGTCTGCGGTTAAACATACTTACCATTGAACCACGAGGCAGTTCTCATACTTGTATATACATAATAAATTAAAATAGTTAAGTTGATTAGGCAAATAAAAATATAAAAAATATTTTGTTTTTTTATATATTCCACCAATCCTCATCGAACTTTTAACTATCCAGGAAACCTTCGAAATACTCATATAAAATTTCAACTCTATCGGTTCAGCTGTGTTCAAACTTACCCGTATTCCCATTGGAATGGCTTTTGTTGATAAAACATTTTCATCAGTACTATCCAGTTGTTTCGGATCCAATTCATAACAAACAGACATATAATTCTTCTATATAATTATTTAATATTTATACATAATATCAAACATAAGTATTCTGTAAGAATCGTTGGGATGTCAGATAATAATGCCACCTGTTATATATCAGATATTAAAGCAACCTAGTTGATGTCTGATATTAAGGCCACCTAGTTGATGTCACATATTTATGCTTTGAAAGGTTATCACAACTTTATGATGCACATTTTCATCATATCATTTTGATGTCACTTGATTATGCTGCCTGTTAATATCAGATATTTTTGCTGTGTACGTGCAGACATATATTATTGAACTCTTTCTTGGGACAGATATTTTTGCTGACCTGCCCATAGTAATATATTTATGCTCGTGACTGTACATAGTACGTACATACACACTTCATTCATGGTTAAGGGTGCTTACATAGAGAAGCAGGTTACCGGAGCCGACAAATCCTATTATTAAGAAACAAGTCTTTACCTGTACCTACGTACCGTCGCACAGTGGAGTACTTGAATGAAAAAAGCGCTCAAAATTATTACACACATTTTTTCGGCAGAATATTGAATAAAACACAAGATTATACTCGTATTAAAATATACAATTTATTTTAATATAAATCAATATATGTGACACAAATACTTATTCTGATTCGTCAGTTATCAGGTCGTCGTTGTCGAACTCTTCCACTTCTTCCGTACTGATTTCGCTATCAAAATTTAGAGGTGGAGGGCTTGCAATCATCAGATTCAATGCCTCTTGTGAAAATGGCTTGGACTTCCTGTGAAATAAATGGGGAAATAAGTACCTTGAATTGTCTATAGGTACCTAGCTTTTTAAATCTTTAAAGCGTTGTAAAACAAAATGGCGGACGAAAGCGGACAGTTTTAGAATGGGATATGTTTCTCAATATTCTATACTTATATATTATCAAAAAAACATTACTCGACAACACCATACATATAAACAAAAATATGAGTATATAATAAATTTTAATTAAAAAAATATAAATAAACTAGCCCTCTTGAACATTTTTTTTTAAATTGCTATACACACAATAAGTAAGACTTCATATATTAAAACAATGGTACATACCTTCTAATTCCATTATCAAACAGATTTTTGTTTTATTTTCACCACACAAACGAACAGTCTATACTGTAAACAAAAGTACGAACAAAAGCGCCGAGAACAAAGACATGCGATTCCGACAAAGGCTGGGTTCCGACTAATGTGGCGCCAAGATGCACGTGCGGGGAGTGATTTTTTATGGCCAGTGCAAAGGACTGTTTATTGATTATTAAAAATATCGATGTTAAACCAAAATTGTGGCTTTTTTCCATTTCTGAATTTTAAGCGCTTTTTTCATTCAAATACTCCACTGTGCGTCGGTACGTACGGTACGTACTCCCGGCACCGACCCGTACGGGTTCAAGCATTTGCCGGTATGTAGGGTATCCATTGCATTTTAAAATGCAGGACAATGTATCTCGTGTAATCCTCGTATGAGACTTGTGTTCATAGAATAGAAATACTTAAGACACGAAAAAATACTAAAAGTTTTAAAAATAATATTTCTTTATAGATTTGTTTTTATGGTACAAGGGGCAAACGAGAATTCGCAGCCGTAGAGATAAACAGATGCGTTGCTGTCCTTCCTCCTCCTACATCCACCTCCTGAGCCACCGGCTACTTACACACCGCACGAAAAACGACAGCAGTTCATAAAACTTAATGTTTTTTTTTCAAATAACTGTCAATTTGCTCCATTTTTTTCCGTTAATATTAGAAACACTAACTGTTCTTTCCTTTCTACATTTTATATAAATATTTTATATGAGAATAAAATTGCCGTCCTATGAAGTGGATGATATGATTGTCACTACGGAGAGATTTGCCTGTTTTCTTTATACAAGTGATACCTGCACGGACCGGCGCGCGGCGCCGGCTCGCGCTGGTTTTGTCGGCGTCAGTAAGCTTCTCTATGTAAGTACCCTTAGACTTCAAGAAGTTTTGTTTTTAAAAAATTCAAAGTATTACAAAAATGAATAGCTGTTTATAAATGATTTATGAAATGAGATAAACACAAGTCGCTACACTGGGACAGTTTGGCAGCAAACTATGTAGTAGTTACATAACTTAATATTGGCACCAATGCCACTTTTAAAAACGCCGCTGTAAGAATAACAAGAATAAAGCCTTTAAAATATTGATGAACTTTCTTTGTTATTAATAACCCAATCATAGACTTAATAAAAAGTATAGACGGAGCGCTGCTAACAATGTAATGAAGCCAGCAAAACTACACCCATTCCTGTATATACACGGTCTCACATACACATTTGACAATCAAACTACACCCAGATCATTAGTTTGTGACAGTTCGTCAATGACGTATGACTTCCAAATAAATAATTGTTTATTACCTGAAAATGCCGAATTGTGTAGTAAAAGGCTGCAAAAATCATTCCTCGAGGAATAAAAAGCAAGAAGGACTTACATTTCATACGTAAGTAAACATAAAAATTCTCATATTATTAAATCAATTTCAACAATTGTTTGACAGCTTTCAAAACGAAAATGTTGTCACTAGTAAGCGCCAAAATAGTCCCCGTTTATGGGGTTAGTTATTAATGTAACGAAACGTAATGTAATGTAGTCACTAATCACGTCCATTTACTTTTTTCTATTTTTACTTTTAATATTCACCCAATTAATGTAACAACAAACAAGCTTTTTTTATTTAATCCTCCCTCATAAAACCTTTTTTTAAGGTTTTCTGTCCGAAATTAAAATATTAGAGAGAAGTGGATAGAAGTGATTCGAGTTAACCGAATTAACCATCATGGAATCCCACCATCCGCAGCCTAATTTGTTCAACACATTTTGAAAGTGATGATTTTTACATCACTAAGAAAGGACTTTGTCGTGTGGTACGAAATGTATATCCAAAGGTTACGAGGTTCCAATGTTTCTATTATAATGTACTAATTGCTATCCGAAGCTTCGCTCACGTGGTTTTTCATGATAAAAAGGATACACTCTTGTGGTCTTGATGGCACTCTTTAGTCATTCAACTATCTCCATACTAAAATAATATTTCCATAATAAGCAATTTAGAAAGTGTTTAAAACTCTGACGTTTCTGTCAAACATTTGATAGTAGCAATTTCATTTGATAACTAAGGACGTACGTCATACTGTTGCGTGCGCCTGTAATAATGCCATCTATAGCGCTTATTTGATTGATTTGATGGAATCCACTGGAAGTTTATCGCTATAAAAAGGAGCCTATGGCACTGGCTATAGTCCTTAAATATCTCCATACTAAATATCACATCGAGCCGTTGATCTGATTTAATGTGAAAAAAAAGACAAACAAACAAACAAACATGCATACATACACACTTTCGCTTTTACAATATTAATATGGATTCAGTAATCTACATTACAATGATGCAATGCAATGAAGATTTTTGTTGAAAATTCCTAAAATTTTCATTATTATGCATTATTTTTCTCTCTCATCGTGGCTAGTTATCGAACCTATGCCAATCCAAAAACAAAATCCATATGAATAAAAAACGTTCTTGGGTAAAATCTCGTAAAACGTTTCGGAAGAAGTTACGGCACTTTAAAAATATTATTAATGCGAAAGTTTGTATGTTTGTTTGTTTACTTGTTTCTTACTCCTTCGCGCAAAAACTACTGAAACGATTTTCATGAAATTTGGCACACAAGTAGAGAGTAACTTGCATTAACACATAGGATTTTATCCCGAAAAAATGTTTTTATGGGATGCCATGGGATGATTTTCTATGTTCCACGGGAATGAAATTTACGTGGGTGAAATCGCAGGGCGCAGCTAGTAAATAAATATGTTTGCTTTTTTGTATCCATATATTATTTAAATATCCATAAATTCTTTCTACACTTACTCGCATCGTAGAAGGAATCGAGGTTTCAAACGACGCGACGCAGTGAATGGGTTGAAAGAAAATGCTAACGTATGTATTTACTTATCCATTCATCATTTCCGTATTGATATATTTTGGGGTAATAAGTTTTTACTACACGTCAACTCTCACTAAGCGCACACATGTTTTAAGGTTGTCAAAAAACTGGCTTCATTTGACTGTTGAGAACGCTCCGTCTATACTTTTTATTTAGTCTAAGAACCCAATAGTATTACCAGTATTAAACTACAATAAGTCCACAATCCTTTATTTGTTTTATTGATGTGTCCGGTCTAGTATGAATATTATACCTAGTCTAGCCATAAGTTCTGTTAGATGTAAAGAAAAAAATATTTTTTTAATTGCAATAAACATTTATTACTATACAGTATATTCGTTTAATACACACAAAACAACTGAAAATATAAAAAGCTTATTCGAAGTGGTCTCCATTGGCTGCAATACAGTCCTTTAAACGTTGAGGCCATTTATTAATAGTAGCAAGCGTTCTTTTCATAGGGAAATTCTTCATTGCCAATCATATGGATTGTTTTAGGGACTTCACATTATCATGGCGTTTAGAGCAATCTGTAGTCTCTAAAACTAAACTACTCTAAATCAAAATCCAGCGGATTAAGATCGGGACTAGACGACGGCCAGTCTTCAGCTCTGATGAAGTCCGATACGTTTGCTTCAAACCAAGACTGCGTGGACCGAGCTTTATGACCCGGCGCCGAGTCTTGCTGGAAGGACCATACTTGGTTATTGAACATGGTGTTATTAAGGGGCTTTGCTTTCGAACAGGATTTCTTCGAATTCTTCTTTCCCTTACTGCTTTGACCATCTTTTTCGTACGAATACTACGTGGTCGGCCAGATCTTTCTCTGTCACAAACAGAGGAAGTCTCATTGTACCTATTAATAGACCGGTACAAAAACATTTGACTAATAGCAAGTGTATGAAGTTTAAAATTTTTTATTATTGTAACAGTATTTATGGCCAGACTAAGTATAAACAAATTACATCATTTATTTGGAAGAAGGTCATCTATTTGCAAGAATATCTTATTAAAACAGATCTCTCTATTACGATAGATATACTAGTATGTAAATAAAATAACAAGCGGCTAACAATTTTATCACAACTTTTATTGTGCACTTATTGTTTAGTCTAACGTAACGAGAAATCTAATACAATCTCTCAAATAAATCTGATTTTATAGTTTAGAAACACAAATAGCAACAGGGCTTTTGATTCAATAACAAATTTTAAATAAATTAGGTGGCATTTCATAAGAAAATAATATAATATGAAACCGATCGGTTAATCAAATGGGTCGTATGAACCAGATAATTTTCTTCAACGGATCAGCATTCATAGGGTTCTTTCAGATAGAGCAGACGACATGCCTATTCGACAAAGTTAATAATATTTTATAATAATATGTTTCGACAATAGTGCCACGATAATCCGGAACTCGGGCGAATTTATACGGCCTTTATTGTGTCACCATGTTAGTTACCATACTCCTACGAAACGAATAGATCGATTCTCACGAAATTTTGTACGCGTTTGTCTGAGAATCGGTCAACGTCCATTTTTTATCTCGATATTTACACAAGATCGCAATTAACGTGAATGAAACCGCGGAGCGCAGCTAGTATTATTATGTTTCACAAACATAATAACCACACTTTTAAAGTGGAAATTAATAGTATCTAGAGAAATTTACAAATTTTTTGTGCGTTAAAATGGTAAAAGCTATTTAGAACACTATTAGGTACTCACACTATACTTACGTCTACATACATAACTTGCAAGTCCTACAAACGCCAAACAAGCTCCCAAAGGGCAAGGTAAGATTGCGGGTCAAGATAATGTTTGAAATTTCACATTCATTGTTTATAAATCGTCGCTTAAACAGAATATGTTATATGTTATCAAAAAAGAACTTCTGTAAGAGGTAGTGCCACACTACATGCTTGGATGTTGTCGAACGACCTGGAAGATAACTGGTACCTCCCGCTTACACGAGACCGGCGCAAAGTGATAGTTGTGCTGTCGCGTATCGGGCGGTGTGTAAGTAGCCCGTGGAGGTGGGAGGAGAAAGGACTGCATCAGTATAGCCTCTATGTGGATGTTTAAGGGCGTCGGTAGTCATGAAAATGGTTCCCGTTTGCCCTCATACCATAAAAAAGAGCAATTTTTTAAGGAGAAGCATTTTTAGTCTCTTTTTTTTTATTGAAGTTCTCTGTTATTTTTTAAATTTACTTAAACCTACGATTTTTATTATATTATTAGATATAGTTATAGGAATACATATAATACATAGACAAAAATATACATGATCTGGGCGGGTTCGAACCCGTAACCTCTGGCGCAATATGCTCAATTTACTCGGGCCATGTTACCCTGTGCTAACCGCTCGTATGTTGTCTAAAAAACGATCCCCGATGAGTTGGTATATAAAATAATATTAGATATATTTAATTAAATCTAGCTAGTGTCACTATAAAATATTATCTTACTTCTGAGGCAGTGGGGTAATAAAGTATATCATTTTATGGATATACTATAAAAATGCTAAAATAAATCAACGCAGGAGGACAGATATGTAAATCGT
>LUGF01015751.1:41151-77861 GCA_001625245.1 Calycopis cecrops | reverse complement strand
GATGAGCGATATGTAAATCGTGAATGATTTCCATTGAATTTCATCGATTGAACGCTGTCAACAAAAGAACAACAGCGAAATAATTAATTCATGGCTTCATTGTTGTCGCGCTCCGATCCACTTTCGTGGATTGATAAGGACATTTACAGTGCTATGTGAGCGGAGGATCCCTTTAAAAAGGCACATAGTTGTATTTTGAAATGTTTGTGAACGGTTTACTATACACATTACATTTAGTAATATTATAAGTCAATATAAAAACACAATTGTATTTAAGTTAAGCATAAATCTGTGAATATTTTATAATATATTAGTGAACAAATCACCAATCAATCGTTGCAACGCAACAATTGGTTATTTTACATTCCTCCTCGAAGATGCTGCTACCTTGTAGTGGTGAGAGAGCTTGCGTGCCACTGTGATCCTTAAGGCTATGCTGGTCACCCTTAACGGACAGGCCCGGAGAGGCCAGATTAAGAGCAGCTCGACTCGGGAGTCCTCCACCCGTCCTTCTGAATCAGCAGAGGTGGATTGGAACGAGTGGCGGGTCCGATTTGGACATTGGTGGCATGCTCCTTTGGAGGGGGTTACGGGAAATTTGACCCTATTGCAAGTAGTTATAAGGGCTGTTCAGAGGCAGCCGAAGAGTCCCCAAGACAAAGTCTAGCCTTTTCGCTGGATCATGTTGCTTGGAAATCTGGGACTCTCCAATTATAGGGGCCTATAAGCCATCCACAGGGTTTTAGTCGGTATTACACTGAGTGTCGTGTCCGACATAGGTCTACAGGCCACCCGAGCGAGAGCCCGAGCGAGAGCCCGAGCGACCCCTAGACCTACGTCATACGTAAATGTTTTAAATAAAGTTATTTCACATTCCTACTTTCCTACAATGGAACCAATAGTTCTTTGACAAATATTTTAGAACGTATGTACAACATAGTCGTGTGATTTATTGTACTGTAAAAGATCAACATACAGACACGTGAAAAACAAATATAATGTAAAAATACTAAAGCTGTAATGCCGTCAAACAGTTAATTGGACAAAATATTACGATGAGAATATCTCGCGTTGTTGTAAATTTGTTAATTTGTAAACAATTTAACAGAGAATGTGAAATGTGACGACATTAAAACATGAAAGTCGAATGGAGAATGCCTAAATGCTTAGGATAAAGCAATAATAATTTTATTACTTGCGAGCAATTAAATGTAGAATTTATACGTTTTTATATGGTGTTGATTAATTTCCGGGGCTCTTTATTGAGCTGTTACCCGCGTTTCTATCATTGCATTATGGTCAATTAGGTAATAATCATATTAAATTGTATGTTCTTTTTAAATTGAACTAATTAGAAATTTGGGTTACTTTAATATTTTATAAATGTCTATTTGAAAATACTGATACAATTTGTGTCTTCCATTTACTTAAGATTTTTTTGATTAACTAATAATGGCTTTTTTATAATTAATGACGTTTTCTAAGGTCTTGTTTGTCTTACCAATTTCTGCCAAAAAGTCCATGGTTTACACAAAAGAAAAGCAGACCAATTGGGTTAAAATTAAATAAACGGCATAAGCTTGAAAATTATAGTACAAAAAACCGGCCAAGTGGTACGAAGGGTTCCGTACCATTATCTACTTACACTACTACTACACTGTATAATAAGACGAAAAAATTCGAAAAAATCACTTCTGTTGTATGGGAGCTCCCCAAAATATTTGTTTTATTTTAATTTAATTAATGGTTTTTAAGACAATATATAACATAATATCTAATATACTATACTACACTAACTAACTATAATATACTACTATATACACTACTAATAACTGTCATAGTTCATGAGATACAGCCTGGTGATAGACGGACGGACGGACATCGGAGCCTTAGTAATAGGGTCCCGTTTTTACCCTTTGGGTACGGAACCCTAAAAAGGAGACTGAATATGGTGGGCCAAAATGTTATAAGTTAAGATATAATCTGAAAAATTGATCATATTTTTTTATTCCAAAATATACAAAAATCAATTAGCAATCTGGGTACAGAGAAATATAAAAATTGTTTTTCATGACTTAATCTATTAATTTTTGAATAATCGATTAAAAATTTAAACAAAAATACAACCATTTCACTACATGTAAATGTTGCATCATAAAAAATATAATCTCATAGCAAAACAAAAAACATCAATAAACCAGCTAGCTGCTTTATGGAAATTCATGTTATAGTTTTGTTAATCGCCGGTCGTCGGTAAAAAGTGGAAATAGTATAAAAAAGTATAATATTTAACAAAACTATAAAACAATCAATTTTTATTACCATTGTTACCTCATTATGTCCATCAAATTACAATGATAAGATACAATTTTTCACTACAGTAAATTTACGACGTAGCTGTAACCAGGCCGGCCATGGTACAAATCACACACTTTCCATATCTATAGGAACAAAAATAAGTACTTTTAATTTTGCAAAATTATCAATATTTTATAATTATTTCTTCAAATGATGTCTGACAACTCTGTAAAGATCTCGTATCTGAAATAGCTTTGATCTTAGTTTAATTACCATTTATAAATTATAAGACCCTTTTAGAAGCACAGTTATTATATTTGTTGCTACTTATTCTAGGTGTTTTTATGTTTTTCGGCAAAATAATGCGGTTGACTATTATACTTTGAGTACAATTAGACTGAGTATTTCAGCAGGTAAATTAATTTTGTAATAAATATTATGTGTGACGCACACATATGACACTGGCGCATAAATACGTGACAGTGTGAAACACAGTTTAACGCATAAAATTTAATAATTTATTTATATCTAGTGGTTTAATTTTATAATTGAGATAGAATTTCGATCTGTTTTCTTACTATAGCTGTACTTTGATTCATATATTTATTTTTACCGCTAATAGTATAAATATAGAATCTGTAAATCCAATACTATTAAAAAACTTATAAAGCAAATCCATTTATTTACCGTGTTTGATATAATATCGAGTCTCGAATCCATTGTATTTTTTTACATTGAATATAATTTTAAATTACCATAATTATAATATAATTCAACTCTGAAAATAGCATTATAGTTATTTTTAAATATGTATCGTCCAATTATTAAGAAATTCAAAATTTTGCAGTTAAAAGATGTAAATATTTTATCCAACAGAAATTTCTCTAACGCTGACAACGGATAGGTACTTACCTATAAACGCGCGCACAAGGTTGCTAAGCAAACACGAGTACGTTGCCCTTATAGGCACTATTCTTCCATGGACCAACGGAAAATTATGCTTTATCGAATGAGGTGAATAACGCGTCTTTCGACTATCTTCATTGAGTTATTGAAGGTTTATGTTGATTGGTTTCTCAAGATCTATTTCAATATTCAACCACGGAATGAATACACTGGGGCACGGATATTTAATTTTTTGATTGCGTCGAACTGGAAGAATTCATGAATTTTCCAAACCAACAAATAATATTTTCATATATAATTTTCAAACATCGAAAGTAACCTCTACCAAAGTACAAAAATGTAAAAAAAATAACTTGTAACAAACAAAAGCACTCAAATGTAAGAAAAAAAATATATGGACATAAAATTTAATCCATAAATAGACACTTTGTAATAATTAATTGCCAACAAAACTTGACTGTTTGGCTGCTTATTATATAATGCTTATTTTTCAAATTTCCTACTAATAAAAAGCATTTCATGTAGAGGTTCAAAAGCGACATTACGTAGTAACTCACATCATTAATTTTGTATAAGCTTGCACCAAAGTGGGATTTGGTGAGTAAAGAAGAAAAAGTATGTGAAAACGAAGAAAGTCAAAAAGAAAATTGCTCGTTTATTTTTTTTCGAGGGTGAATAAATCATTCGTTTGGGTTGTCTAAAATATAACGTTTTAGGCGAACATTGAACAGATGGAACGTGATCACGATATAATAGCAGGGGGAAATTAACGGTCTTATTCATAAAAATGCTTATCGAAGGTTTTAGTCATTCTTTAGTTAAAATGCTCGATAAGTTTATAAAACTGTGTGTATTCATAGGCCTTATTCATAAAAAGTTATGACATGTCTAAAGTCTCTCTATAGTACTCTATAGTAAAATTGTCTAATTTTCTTATTCATAACAGTATTTTAGCGCTAATCTGTTCTTTAAACCTATCATAAAGTTATAGAGCTGATCGGCCTACTTTATCAAGACTAAAGTCTCAAAATGGCCGACTCTGAACAGCTGATTACAAAATTGTATGAAAGATGTTTTTGACATCGATGATATTATACCAAGGTTATTCTAGCAACCATTTTATGCACTACTTACATTAATTGAATAACAATTTTACCTATATAGTTTGTAAAGGAGACTGGGGGTTTTCTTAGGGAGGTTCGACCCCAATACATTGTACAGATACATTTTTTTAATCTTTCTTGAATGCTTATTTTATGAGGAACATATGGTTATTGCCAATTTGCTCGAGAAGTTAGGAGAAAATAGTTATTTAAATACAACAAAAATATGCATCTGCGCATGTGAGCGCTGTCATTTTAGTCATTTATTACTCTTTCGCTTGTTTGCTTATTTTTATTTCCAATATAAGAAGAATCAGATTAAAATATTCTTAATTATACACATATTACCTGCACAAATAAGATCTTAAAGCTTGCTCTTCATACAACCTACCTCAAATCAAGTACTTACAGAAATTGTGTCTAGTGAATGTTTATGAAATAAAATCAAAAGATCCTAACATAAGTAACCTATTCTTAGCACCTTTAGATAGTAAAAATATGTTAAAGGTAAAGTAAGGCAAATAGACTTTTACATTATTAATGACGACATAGCATCTTCTTAGTTCAGTCGTGGGAATACTAATTCATAAAAAATAGCATTAAAATAAATAATAATTGATTTATGACCATTCAAACTATATTTTATTCTTCTGAGTATTTTATGAAAAATACTATTTTCTAACGTCCAGGTAGGAAGCTCCGAAATCCGGGGTTCTTACGTGCCTTGTCCTGGTTGACAGTTTTTTGAGATGGCAACCCTAATCAAGAGAAATAATTATGTTTTCAATGTTACAGAAATAAAAAGCTTAATCGATACTACAACCAAATCGATTAAAAAATATTCCTTTTATTATTATTTACATATTTATGTGTGTCACAATATAAAGTAGATTAATTATTGACTAATATTAATATGGAATTCGTCTTTAACGATATTTCATGAATTTTTATTTAATTATACATTTTTTTCTAGTGCTTGGTGAATTTCGATTATGAATCGATATTTTTGCATGTCCGCCATGCTTAGAACAAAATGTCATTTTCTATATCTATTTTATTCTCTGTCTACGATTTTATCTGATAACAATCAATAACATAATCAATAATTAATAATGCTTTGTACAGATCAGATGATATGCAATCACCAATTCTAGGTCATCTGAATGTATGTGTAAACTGTGAACGTTCACTTTGAAGGGCTCGTTCTCACAGTTTGTTCCAAAATACAAAACGGGAAAGACATGTATACAATGTTTTAGCTGAATGGATGGAATACCTAACCATGTGAGTAGATAAATTACTACTTGATTTTTAACCCAACAACATAACAATAAAGTAAAAATAATAAGGTAAAGTACTTATAATAAACAAAATAATTGGTAATGGGAACATTCTTCGTAACTGGCATGTATGGTTTGAGACATAACAGTAATAAATGTTTTTTTATACCAATAGGATTTAGGATTAATAGCTTTTTATAATATACATGTAACATAATCATGTCATGATCTTGCCTACATCTATGAGCATACTCATTGCTACTCAGTGAATATGAAACTGTTATGTTAACATCAACTGACCAATAACATTGAGATTTTCTTCATTTTACCAGCTTAAAAAATGACAATCATTCAACATTCATGTAACTCAACACAACCAAATCAATACACCAACCACAAAATGATAAAAATGTGATTTAACACTTGACTTTTAAGAAATTAATATTACTCATAACTTTTAGTTTTAATACACTTTACAAAATACTAATTTACATATACCTAACTATTTGTTGCAGATCCTACAAACTGATAATGTTTGTCACCCATGTTGGATGCGTGCCTCTAGACATATTTACTCTGAGCCTTCAACTTCACAATCAACCGTGGTACAGCCAAATGATGAAGTGGAACCTAGTACCTCACAAGAACTTAACTCTCATGCCACTGAAGAAATTGAATTGCCTCTAAGAACAAGCTTTATAAACTTGTCTTACATATGGGCTGCATCTACAGAAAAAAAATGTGTTTTTGCTGATTGTGAAGATCAACAATGTTACAATTTTTTATATACCAAAACATTGCAGAGTTTGTAGTGATCATTTGATTGGGAACTGGGAAATAGCAGTTGCAACAGGTGTGAACTCATTCTCAGTTGAACATATTGAAGATATGTTTGAGCTCTTGAAATCGAAATATAAGCGAAATGTCGGACAATATTTTCAAATATTGGATTGAATTTTCAAAGACACAATTTTTACAAATGTTATCAGAAATTCCACAAATAAGTTTAATTAAAAGAGGCAATATTGGTTTAGCTGCCTACTTAATTGAACTCAGAACTGGTGATTCGAATTGAATATGTCTAGGTAGTTACAAAATAAAGCAAGCTATTTCTTATTACGGTGAACATATCAGGGCTAATGGTTGCTATAATATTGAAGTGTTTCGTGAGGATGACAACTTCCTACTGTCTGATCTTCCTGGTGACAATATATGGCTGCTGAGGGGAAGAATAGAAAGTAGACATGTCAGCCGAAAAACATATTTTGTTTATATTTTAATTAATAATAATTATACTGGACGTAATGCATTATTGCAACTGCATAGCAGGAAGGAGGACAGTAGGTTGTTGTGCATATATTATAATGTCAATGATATGGTACCTAGGGTGGGCTAGGTACCAAAACAATATTCAACCACGGGCTCAATTCTTAGATAACATATTGTTAAATTATAACAGTGAAAGTGAATAAATAAACAATAAAGTACTGTTATGTATTTTAATTTATGAATTAGTATTCCCGCGTCTGAACTAAGAAGATGCTACGTCGTCATTAATAATGTAAAAGTCTCTTTGCCTTACATTACCTTTATTATCATATTTTTACTATCTAAAGGTGCTAAGAATAGGTTACTTAAGTTAGGATCTTTTGATTTTATTTCATAAACATTCACTAGACACAATTTCTGTAAGTACTTGATTTGTTATAGGTTGTGTGAAGAGCAAGCCTTAAGATCTTATTTGTACAGGTTATATGTGTATAATTAAGAATATTTTAATCTGAATCTTCTTATATTGGAAATAAAAATAAGCAAACAAGCGAAAATAGTAAAAAAGGACTAAAATGACAGCGGTCACATGCGCAGAAGCATATTTTTGTTGTATTGAAATAACTATTTTCTCCTAACTTATCGAGCAAATTGGCAATAACCTATGTGTTCCTGATAAAATAAGCATGCAAGAAAGATTAAGAAAATATGTAAATGTTGTTCAATTAATGTAAGTAGTGCATAAAATGGTTGCTAGAATAATCTTGGCATATCATCGATGTCAAAAACATCTTTCATACAATTTTGTAATCAGCTGTTCAGAGTCGGCCATTTTGAGACTTTATAGTCTTGTTATAGTAGGCCGATCAGCTCTATAACTTTATGATAGGTTTAAAGAACAGATTAGCGCTAAAATACTGTTATGAATAAGAAAATTAGACAATTTTACTATAGAGTACTATAGAGAGACTTTAGACATGTCATAACTTTTTATGAATAAGGCCGTAAGTATTTTTTGCAAATGTATTGTTCTCCTTTCCCCGTCTCACCAACAGTCCATTCGCTACTCAAAAACTACATGGAAAAGGATGACATAATCATGCTTCAATACAATGGCAAATAACTGCTGCTACTGGCGAATATCAATCACTTTTGTTGTTCGCTTATTCAAATGTATGCGAATACAAAGTTAGTTCTAGAGTATATTAGTTTATATACCGGGTGTTCCAGACCACCCGTCCAGGCTGATTATTTCGAAAAGTTTCAAAAAAAAATTAAAACAAAAAAATATGTGTCAAATATTTTTTGAAACTCTATCAAATCATACCAAAAACACCCCTCACACCCAACCCCCTGTTAGGGGTAGGGGGTGCAAATTTAAAAATTCAAATGGAAACCCGTATTTTTTTTTTGGGTCGACTAGTATTTAATATGTGTTTTCAGTGTAGTATTGTAAGTTCATCATAATCATTCGCATTTCTTTTGTTGTTTCTTTCATTATTGTTTTATAAAACACATTGTAAAATAAATAGTAAAATGTAGTAGAATATTGTAGTACACAGAATCCAATCAACCAAGCAATTCATGAAAGGAAATATAAAATTGTTTATTTTAATTATTAGCGATCTTTACCTATAGAATGTGTGATTACCATTTTTTATGACATAATTTTAAATAACTATATAATAGACATGTTTTTCTTAAAGACTTTGTGTTTTAGTTCATTACATAAAGAGCTCGTAAATGTAGAGAACGAAATTTAAAAAGAGCAACGAATGAAATTTCATTTGTGCCACACGCTCAAATATAAACGTAGATTATACATACAGCTAGTATGAATGTAAGCAATGTAATTTTACTCCATGAATTCTTTCTTTTTGAATCTGTTGATTATATTACTACAAAACTTGCAGCCGTATTCATGTCAACCCACATAAAATTAAAGCTAAATTAATTTTAATAACTTATTTTATTGTATGTCTGTGGTAGGTATGTCTTTGGTGGATTAATTATAAAACTGATTGCGTTTTTACTTTTAAAAATAAATTCATTCGAAACACACCCAACCAAACATATTGACAGCAAAAAAGCTATGAAAGAGCTTGCAAATACGAGCGTGAATTTAATACCGAGAATTTTGTGCATTGAATGCAATGTTTTTAATAATGTTTTCGTTTTTTTGGCCAGTTTTATTTTGCCTCCGGATTATCAACACATGTGTATCTGATAATCTTGAGGCAAAATTGAGTTGCTTTTTAATAAATTGCTGCTGGACATGTGATGTGTATACCTTGTAGGTCGGCTCCTGAATTGCAGCCTTGGAGGGCTGCGATTCTCTGGCTGTCGTATCGTAGGGCGGAGAGACGGACGGGGTACAAGGGGGTTCCCTGAACGACTGTCGCGGTAGATGCAAACGAGTCGGATATGAAATGAGGTTTACAATTAAAGTTCTCCATACAGTCTGTCAAAAGAAGGACACGAGTGCTTGTATTTCTGATATGTCCATTATTCTAAGTGACTAATGTAATCCCGCGTGTGCGGTTGGGGCGCGTTAAAGGTGTTACTATTTTTGCTTAACGTGTTGACTATTTTTGATAAACGCCCTGAAAAGGACAATAGCGATCGGAAAGATAACGTATTTTGCTAAGCCTCTGAGCTTAGCAAATGTTATCTCAGTACGTCTGATCGGTATAAATGTCCAGGGCGAGAATGTTCGCCTGGTCATATTTATCTATGTACAAATAATAAAACAATAAAATCTGTGTGTCTGTACATCGAATATATTTACTAACTTAAGCTACTGGACGTATTCGAATAAAACTTTTTGTAGTGTATAGATACTAAGCTTGATCAACATGAAAAAGCCTTTTTACTGCGGTAAAATCGCTCATTCCTATGGAAAGTCAGAATTTAGTCACACTGCACGCAAAAAACAAATCACTTTGATTAGGTATAATATTACGACGCTAAGCAAACTAAGTCGCAAGCACCAGCTTGTGTTATATAAAAGATAGATTCTGATTGCACTCGCCCGATTTCACATCGTTTGTATAACGTAGCATAGAAATAATATAAAAATTGAGCTAAAAGTTGTCTTCTGTTATAAATTTATGTAAATACATATTATAGTATTATTATTGAGCAAACTGACGCTTACTTTGTTATCGTTGAAGCTAAATGTGTTGACACTGATCTCTGGTGTATTTGTATTTGTAAGATGAAGTAAAGAAATGTAGTAAGAGAATTCTTTGTTGTAATAATACCGTGAAGGAGGGCTTATGTTATTTTTGTTGCAATTTAATTTATTTTGTTATCAACCTACTATCAACTATTGAGCACTGAACAAGTTCTGGTACTGCTCCTTCCTCTTTTGACAGCGGGTCAAGCTTGGCGCTTAGACATATTATGACACTAATAAGTACTTATTAAATAGGGTAGTAAGTATAAGTAGTAAAAGTACAAAAAAATTTTATAGCCATCTGTGATGCAGATTGATAGATATATAGATTATATTTAAAAAAATATTTACGAAAGATAATGGTAAAACCACCAGACACCGACAGTCATAGTGAAGGTTTTGGTTCTAAGAACAGCAATCCTGGCTACTGAAAAGGAATTGCGGTAATTTGTTTCTTCAAAACGACTTTACATATTTAGATCTTTTTTGTAATGTAAATTAAAAAAGGTTCTATTAATTTTTATTTGTTACTTTTATTTTGCTCAAATTACGCAACAGAACCGGGGTTTTACGTACATTTAAATATATTTTTCCTCTATTGTGTAGTACTTGTCTGTCGTATGCGCGTCTCTCAACCTCCTGGCGCTATTATTGTTTTGCCGGTAGTGTGGGTGGCGCTATTCACAGTATATAGTTTACGTGGCTGAGGGTGACGCGTCGGTTAGATAATGTTTTGTATGAGCCTGTTACTGCCAGACGATTTTCATTACATACATCTTATAGTTGCTCAGCACATGCTGGCAACATCATGAGTATGTCAGTAGGGCCTTTGTATTACAGATAAATGGAATTAGTCAACAGGTTTTATACCGAACAATATAAATATTTTTAATTTCAAAATATTACTAGATAGAGAACCATAGATATTAGATAGATATACTATCTCTTTATGGTTTTGCTGCCTGATTTTTTTTTAAATTTTACACAAGTAAAATCTATTCCAAGAGAATTTAAGTAAGAAAGTAAGTTCTTCTGTCAACAGTTTATCACAGTAAAGTGAGAGTCCGACTCGCACACCGAAGGTTTCAGTATCTATAGTAATTATAATTTACCAACTATCATATCTATTTCTTAGGTACCTATATTAGGTATATTGATTACTCAAAGTCTAACTACGAAAAAATAAGTTTTAGTTACAAAGGCGCATAGAAAATATGCCCATAAACAGCTTTGTGTTTTGATTACATTGATGAACTAACATAAGAATTAGAATTTATATTCAAAATATTTCTATTTTGAATAAACATACGAAATACCTGGAAAATCAAAGAATGCTAATTCTAATGATAAGTAGTGATCGAAAACATTCAATACTAGCTGGTAGCGCGAATTCGTTCGCGAAGCGTAGTTCTATTTTAATCAAAGTTTCTTTAAAATTTTCAGATCCGTCGGGTCAAGTGTAAGTACGGAATTTACCGAAGGTATGAGCGATTTTCCCGCAGTAACAAGTGTTCCAGATGTTGACCAAGCCATTATACCCACCAAAAAAGTTTCATTCCAATCTGTCCAGTAGTTTCAAAGATTAGCCTGGACAAACAGACAAACGGACAAACGGACATATCAATAGACAAGAAATGAAAAAACATTGAAAAGTGTTGTAATACTATTTTAACTTTGCCCCCAATTAGTTTTTCGTAAATATATTCCATGTACAGACACATGGAATTTATCTACGGTTTTATTATAGTCAAGATATTTTTAATCTACTAAGTATTTCTACAAATATTTCAATGTCAATCGACCGCAACCTTAAATGTATATTGTCTTGTAGACTTTAATAATTTAGAAGTGGTTAATCGTCTTGAGATGAACCTGACATACCTGACCACCTACAAGGACTTATTTTCAAAACATAGAATATGTAGTCGTGGTATTCAAGCACCAGTAATTGTGAACTGTCTTTTGAACATAAGGCACATACAAGCTGATGAAGACGAAGGAGTGTACACTTCGTCAGCTTTTATAGTAACTTAGCACAATATGTTGCTGACAGAACTAACTTAAGCATTACATCTTTACGTTTTCCAGTGACTCTACAATGTTGTTTGAAAGTACAAAACATAATGGTCTCAACGTTTACAATGTCTAGCCCGCGGGTGGTTGGATCTGTTATAACTAATTGCTCGAGGCTTAGTGATTTAAGTGCCTCGTTTAGAATCAAAGTGACAACTATAAACCAAAGCTTTTTTAGCCCCCGACCCGATTTAAAATAAATAATTAAATGGTGTTATCAGTTTCTATGATCTCTCTATGTGGTGTACCTCTACGGTCGTACAATCGCCCTACAGTAGTGCCTAATCCTATAAGAAAGCTTTAATGAGCTCTTTCAAGGCTCTTGCCTCATTATAATCAGAGACAACATTTTCATTAAGCAATCGACTATCTGGTTTTATTTTGCCTCTCATAATAGCGGAGTTAGAATATTCGTTAGAATCCTGTGGGAAATTGGGTCTCCGTTGGATTAGGCGCATTATATATTTTTTTCATAAAGATAAAAAACAAAAAATGTCACTTGTACAGATAAAAAACAAAAAATGTCACTTGCATGGAATGAAAGTTTGTCAACATAGATTGATACTGCTTTTTGACATCAAAGGCACGGAGTTCCTTTTATGATCAAAGCCGTGAATTTGGAATATTATTTCTAGATGTGAAAATACAAAATCGGTAATTCCGATTCCATTTCCTTTGCCAACCGATTGAATGACTTAACTTACATCCCTATAATTACTATTATCTACAAACTGTCTTCTTAAAGCCGATATATTAGGATAGATTAGATTAACACCATACACAAATGATATGTTGTGGTTTAATCGATTTAATCGGTTTCGATTTCAATTATCTGATGTCGTATGATTGGTTTTCACTAATGTCGTAATATGTTTGACGCAAGATATCTCGTATTCTATTAAAACAAATAAAGCTTTACTCTGTACAGGAGGTTTGTGAAAACTTAATGTGTTGTTTGTTTAAATAGCGCAAGCTCACCTTACACCTATAGTCGTCGAGTAGCTGCACTGCAGTTACTTGCGAGTTGCTCGTACGTACGAAATGAATGTAAGCTGGCATCCAAATACACAAAATATGAGTATCTAAAATGTACTTTTAATAAAAACCAACAACCAACCTTTTTAAAAAGAAAAAATTACCAAAGTTAGTATACTAGTCGACCCGACAGCCCTGGCCTTGACTTATTGGAAAATATGTTGTCATGTTAATGTGTAATGTTATGTGGCCGAATTGTCAATCCGTTACTTTGCCTTACCATAGTCTATTTCAAGTCGAGTTACCGACTGCAGAATTAAATATATTGATAAATTATAGCCTATATGTTACCGAGGACTAATACCTATATAATAAAAATAGTTTTACCAAATCCGTTCGTTTTTGCGTGAAAGCCGCACAAGAAACAGACAAAATGATATCGTCTGTATTTTAATATATTTAAAGAAGAAAAAAAAACTATATATAATAATTATTATCCGTTCAATAAATGAGATATGCATTTAGCAGTGGATTGATAAGGATATATACAATTTTAGTATATTAATTTGCTATAGTATGCGCTTTTATGCTTTTCTTGATTTTTCTAGAAATATTTTCACAATACAATCTAACATCCATTCATAGTTCGCTGTTAAAATGATTACTCTTCCTTGATTGCGCTGTAGTGCGGTAAACTGTTGTCACGGCTACAATAAGGAGCGCTATTGACGCGTCCAATAACTTCACCATCTGCCAATCCTTTACACTAGCGCGGAAGTAATAAAACCTCCTGCCCAATAAATGTCAATTTAGTATGCATACCCAATATAAACAATAAACATTCTTTAGTGCATTCCTATGTCATACAAAAGTTTTTATATTGCGTTGCATTTGAACTGGACCGATCTAGGAGTTATGTAGATATCCCATGGCGTGCTCCATTGGAGTACCTCTTGGGACTAGGGGTAAGAATGGTAACCTGACCCCATTGCATGTTTCCGATGTTGTAGTCCCCCCATTACAGGATCTCTTCTCTGAGCAGTCCCAGTCCCTGTTCCAACAGGGTCTGTTCAGAGGCCTCTGAACAGTCCCTGTTGGAACAGGGACTGTTTAGAGGCAGCCGGAAGAGATCCTGTTACTTGTAGATCCGGGGCCCTCCAATTATGAAGTCATCAGCAGAGGTTTAGTCAGGAGGGGCAATAGCCGAGCCCGACACTGTGCCCGGTTTTGCCATCCGGGCTTTTGGATAGCGTACATAAAGAGGTATTCCCCTGCGTTACAAAAAAAATTTACCTCCTCTTCCTCCTCCTCCTCTCCACCTCTACCTACATTATACCGGGTAAAATCCACTGCTACGTTGTCAGGTGGAATTGGTACGCACACACACACACTCGCACTCACACATGCACACACACACTCACACTCGCACTCACACATGCACACACACACGCACACGCACACGCACACGCACACGCACACGCACACGCACACGCACACTTATAAGATCTAATGAACATAAAGTGTAAGCGGCCCAATTCGGCTGTATGCAAGCATGCAGTGTGGCACTACATCTTACTGAATTTATTGGGTGCTTAAATTTAATATTTCTATTAAAATGTCTAGTTGGTTCTTTAATTAGTATCTAAGAATCCGTTTGACTCCAAATATTTACCATCATTCATTTAACTTGAGATGATTTATGAAACTTATGATTTGGTATTTAAGCCTGAAATAATTTTAACTGCTTCCTAAGAAACTAAGAACAACTCGTTTAACTTGAGACGATTTATGAAAATTAAGATTTTGTATTTAGATATTTCAGATTATTTTAGTCGCAGCCTAAATGTTTGTACTTTGTATTACTTAATTATACCAAATTCAGACTTTTGGTGTTTTTTCTTTGCTTCTGATGGTCCATAAGAGAAGTAGAGTGAAGGAGAACACAACACTCCTGCATACTGAATAACCGGATGACTGTGAACGTTGGTAATCATCTATAGTCATGGACAGCATATTTGTTCTTTGAAAGTATAAAAAAATCCTTAAAGTACACTTTTAGCCCACTTTCACATATTCCTATTAAGTTACCAGATAGTCTACTAGAAATTACATTGACTACATAAAATTGAATTTCACGGAAGTAGGTAATTAATATGAAGCTATTTCGCACCCCCGACCGAATGAAGCCGTAAAGGCTATTAGAACCTTTTTCGACTGTTTGCATTTTTTAGATAATAATAGTAGTAAGATAGATAATAGTAATGTCGTCTTGTAAACAGTAACACAGTGATTGTGTTGTGACATATACGCAAAGTCACGGGCTACATCTGGTCGCGTGTTACTGCCCTACTTCCACGCTCTTGTTTATCACTCAGACATCATTGAGATGTGGATCACAAAAGTGGAAATATGCATAAAAACCAACGTCAGAATTTAATTTATGTATGTAGAACAAAGAAACCGCATAGTGTGTTTACACGATGCCCATATTCGTGAAAAATAAACAGAATAAACGCAGACGCTACAGTAAACACGTTTACTAGTGAATTCGAAAAATTTATGCGTTGGGAACAGCCTAATAATGTTTTTAAATAAATATCTATGGCCTTTCACATACTATGTTAATCTACCCCCATGGCAAGTACCGCAAGGACTTGTGTTACGGCAATGAAAATTGCCACATTAAAATATTATTCCGTTTTATAGTTGTCCATAAGTAAGCCTCATGTATCTTTTTTATAATACAATCTTGGTGGTCCATGCAGGTGGGAGGAGAAAGGAGGGCAGCGCATCTGTATAGCCTCTATGCGGATGTTCGTGGGCGTTGGTAGTCATGAAAGTGGCTCCGCCTGCTCGTTTGCCCTCCTATATCATAAAAAAAAGGCTGCGCCCGCCGTTTTCCCCGCGCAAATTTTGATGCCGTAGAAAATCATCCCATGGTATCCCATAGGAACGTTTTTTCAGGATAAAAACTATCCTATGTGCAGTTTTTGCGTGAAGGAGTAAAAAAACAAACAAACAAACATACAAACTTTCACATTTATAATATTAATAGATTTATTCATTGAACAATTTCAATCGCCTCAATTTGGGTTGGAGATGATAATTATCTGTACAATACGAAACTGTATCGCCCAATTTTGTTATCATTCTTCTTTTGGATTGCGTCCCTATAAAAGTAATTTTAAAGACGCTATTCCGTCAAAAAAATTCAAGCACTAAAACGAGTTCACAATATTTTTTAATAAACTAGTAAATATTATGTTCGTGAACTTTCTATGCAACATTAATAGAAGCTTAGGAAAACTTTTATATTTAGAAGCACTGCGCCGCAGTTCGGTATTACACATTGTGGTACAGCCTCTCACAGTAGAATGCACTTACGTTCTACAAATACTAGAACAAGGAAACTTGGGAGTTCTATGTGCAATAGCGCACTATAATACATTACAGCTATATTCAATAACGCATGTCGCGGAACCGCAGCGTCGAGTGTTAGCGAAAGACACATCCTCGGTCTCGCCGCGCCGCCGGCCCAATTCGGCTGCATGCAAACATGCAGTGTGGCACTACCTCTTACTAAAAACCACTATCATCAGTACTAAAAAAAAAAATTTCCCTGAACGTCAGGCGATATTTTATACAAGAAAGTACTACCTTAAATGTCAGTTCTGTATATTTTAAAAACTTAAATTCTTAAGTAATAGATATATATTATTAAAATATTGCGATGAATAATATTTTTTACGCAGTTCTGCGGATAGAGCAGTCCGGTCACAATAAAGGCGTGTATGTAAAACGTTTGAAATATCTGGCTGTAAAAATCAACATTTATACACAAATAAAATTTTATATCATTATTATTTAATAAATTTGTTGAAAATTAATTGGTATTAGAAACATTTAGAAAATTAATTAACCCGAGCGAGTCGATCTTAGCAAATAGCGGTTTTACTTCAACCATGTTTTGTATTAAAATTAATTTACATTAAACATAATCATTCATATGAAGCCAAAACATAGCCGCTTGCGACTAGCGTTTACTAAAAAGACGAATGTAATAATCCACTCCGTGGTGGAAGCGAGTGGCAGAATGTCGGCCATATGGACGTTTATTTCACCTCTTACTATAAACTCCCAGGTGGGCAATGGCCAAGAGTAGTGACACAACTTGGGCGAAAGCTCTAAAAAGATCATTTATGCTCGCCATAATCTCATTTCTTGACTCATTGTGAATACAAACTCTCAATCCACTGTCAGACTCAATATCATTAACAAGGCTCATCTATGCCCCGAGCTACTCACAATCTACGATAATTGTGTCTCTAACATGCATGGAGTTGGAATATTTGATTAACGTATTAGTTATGTTACGGACATACTAATACTTATTATGAACCTATAGCCAAGTGGTTGTATTGAAATCTTTCGTATAAATTTTCGCTTTCCTAAGAGAGTTTTTAAAGCCTCGTAATTTTCTCGTAAGATGGAAGCGGCGGTTCATTGAACATGCATGGCACTTCAGATAATGTTATTTATGGCACAACCTCGAGTACGAAATGATGTAATTTAAAGTACAATATATTAGTTAATTTTATGCTAATGTTATTAAAATAATACCATTAGCTGTACTAGGCGTATTCTCTGTAAGATAGAAATTAAAAAAATATATTTGCTGGAATATCTACAGGCTGACCCAGAAAATTAGTAGTATTCAAATACAAAAAGAAAAAACAAAATATAATATGTAATAATGAAAAAGATACAGCTAAAAACAATTTACTATAACAGCGCTTCCCCTTAAACAGCGAATGGATAAGAGACGATGATAATGTATTTAAATGGACTCGTCTGAATACCTACCTATTCAGCAGCATAATAAACATTCGTATAATTAAAAAAAAGACAGAAATAGGTAAACAACTGATTGCTCAGTGAACCGCTTTGGCCTCTACGATTACATTGACTTTTAAGGCAAAGTGGATCAACGTTGCAGTACTTTTGAGATGCTTTAAAGGTTTTTTGTTTAAATATTTCATACATTTAACGAAAAATTAAAAAAAACACATCTGGTTTAAAATCATATACTTTGCAAGTTTTATTATATATTTAGTATATATTTAGTTAATTTATGAAAAGAAGTAAATATTTTGAAACTTTGAACCTTCATATCTCCTCAACGTTTATAATTTAAAAAAAAAACTCTTTTTGTATTTTAATGTGGCAATGAAAATTGCCACATTAAAATATTATTCCGTTTTATAGTTGTCCATAAGTAAGCCTCATGTATCTTTTTTATAATACAATCTTGGTGGTCCATGGAGGTTGGAGGAGAAAGGAGGGCAGCGCATCTGTATAGCCTCTATGCGGATGTTTGTGGGCGTCGGTAGTCATGAAATGACTCCGGCTGCTCGTTTGCCCTCCTATATCATAAAAAAAAAGTTTGTATGTTACGCTTTCACGCGATAAATACACAAACGAACATCGTCAAACTTTGTACACATATTGTTAGAACTATTAGAAAGGATATAAGATACTTTTTATTTAAAAAATATGTACACGATCGATAACGTTGATTAAGTCAAAATCATCAAATTCTGAGTCAAATCAAAATGTGGTTATAATAATAATGTTCTTTGTTAGTTGCTTGTAGTATGGCACGAAACATGTGGTCTGGTGAACATATAGAATTTATCAATTTCCTATTCTATCTTATTACTAAGATCTTCATCAAATATTCCAAGTTCAATCTAGTTAGGGATCAAGTTATAATAGATCGTTCTACTATACTCGTGTTTCGTCAATATTATCATCAGCCTAATCCTCCATCCATTGTTATTACTGTAATTGGTCATGCAAGGATTATACATCATACATCTGATACAACTGCTATTTCCATCCAACCAACCAACAAACCCATTTTTCATGATCATAAAAATAGCAAGCCTATTATGGTTGAACCATTTTCACTGTGGTAGGACTCAGCCTAAGGTAGTACTAACACCAGAAGAGAAGATTAAAGAGCAGGAGGAGGGAGCGCACATCCTTGGAGCCTACGCAGGGCTGGTGATGGTGGGCGAAAATTCCCCAGTGTTACCAAAAAAAATCCAAAACTGATGCTGCGTAAATAAGTTTGTACCGACGTTACTCGTAAACTTGGTAGCTATATTTGACTCAACAACCCATATCGCATTTATTATTTTGGAGCAATACTTTTTTTGTAGAAGTAGGTGGAAAATAAATGGAATACGAGTGATAGGTCTTTGGTCTTGTTTAGAAAGATTATTATTTATCCCTCTACCTCTGTGAAGTAATTAATTTTTCGCTCTTGACACGGATTATGTATCCTTATATCCTATTCATGAATGAATATGGGTTCACTGATAAAAGAGATAATTATTTTTTAAAAATTGACACCTTACGAAAATGCATGTCTAATGCAAAATAAATATTTAATAGTTTTATATTACATATATTCTTGAGTATACATATTATATGTTGCCCAGAAATTTAAAGAACCATCTCCTAAATTCAGCAACAAACAGAAAAAACTTATGAACAAAAATTTGTGACACACAATATTTTTAGTTGGAATGTTCCATATTATATAGGTATTTCAATCATTGTTGCTTTACTCGTACATTAGACAATTAGACATTATGAATGAACTAGAACAAAAAGAACATCTCCAGCGTGCACGCCCCATGCCGAAGCACCGAACACTAACACATATTCTCACGTTGGCAATATCGCTGAGCAAGACAAATTGCAGGTATGCGTCGAAAATTGCTATAACTATACCCTTATCCAGGTAGGATAAAAAGGGTTCTTGATAAAAATAATGTAAAACGTGTCTGCTGTGTAAAAATGTTACGAATTTATCTGACATTGTTTCCATTTTGATGATAACTACTACGACAGTGTTTAGCAATGTTTGACGACGTGAAAGTTACTGTTTCGAGTACCTACCTAATGATGAACCGATCCCCGATACTTGATTATCTCTGTGAATAATAGACATATCACCTATCGAGAAGGGAACAGCTACCTACAGTGACAATATTAAGGAGTCTACAGAAAAAAAATTGAAAAAAAGATATAAAAATATGTGGTATTTTGCAAATTTTAAATACGAAAAAAAGTAAAGCGGCAGGAGCAAAATTAAACGCTCAACCAATCATTCCGCGAGTTGTCTTATCTTGTATACAATACAAGTACGTTCGTACGAAAAGATATATTTTTATGAACTACATAACATTTTTTTTTTCAATCAATCTTACTACGTATTTGAAAAGTTTTTGCAACTTTTGTTTGGCTGGCAAAGTGGCTCACTTTGGTTTTTTATGCCCTTCGCGGGCATGTATCCTATTTTAATTCCGATATAAATTATACTTAATTATGTAACATATTTGACGAATATAGTTTACTAATAAGTATTTCGGTCACTAATGTAATGTGCACATGCGAAGTTGCTACGTAAATAAAGTCATTTGATGATCTCTCTAAGATCAATGACCGCACTATACCTACAGTATTTTGGTACACTACATTGGTGTTTAGTACCTTATTCATGTTTTTGTAGAAAGGAGCCATCAAACGACGGCCAGTTTTTACCGTTTTCTACAATAAAGCCCTTAAATACATCTCTCACTGCATTATCATTATTATTAGGCTTAGTCTAACAAATGGGGTGACTGTCACTTAAATTGCAGAACATTCATATTTTTGGGTCAGGTCTCCTCAAAACTATACCTTTTTAGTGAAAAGAAAGTGAATATTATAGCAGAAGTCGTATTGAAGTAAAATTAGGAAATACTTATAAGGTCATGGCTACAAAAAGTGTTTTTATTATATATAATCTTCTAGTCGTAAAGTCAATTTTTTCACTTTATTGTGTCATAATTACCTACGCATGTTTTAAAAACATTGATTATTTTCTAAAATATTATTGATGCCTATGAAAAACTTAAATTAATTCTACTAATATTATTATTGCAAAAGTATGTATGTTTGTTTGTTTGTTTGTTTGTTACTCCTTCACGCAAAAACTTCTGAAACGATTTTCATGAAATTTGGCACATTGTAATTACTTATTATGATTATTATTTATTAATTACTACGTATTATTAATTAATTACTACGTATGCGTAATAAACACGAAAGTCTCAAACAAATTTGGCACATATCTAGAGGGTAACTTGGACTAACACAGGATAATTTTTATTCCTATGGAATGCCATGGCATGATCTATTTTCCACTGGATCTAAATTTACGCGGGTAAAACCACGGGGCGCAGCTTGTATTTAAAAAATCTTTAATTTCATCAACCTTGAAGTTAGCACAATTTATTTTCAAGTAAAACGCATATGACATATGAAACTATAATCTGCATATGACATATGAAACTCGGTTAAGAAGTATTAAGAGCAACGGGAGAATTACACATATTAATTACCTACTTTACAAATAACAATTTTAAATAAAAGTAATTGCTACAATAAGTATAATATACATACGAACATACGAATTTATTTATGAGAATAATCCATACCATTTTCTTTGCAACGCAGGGGAATGCCTTTACACACGCTATCCAGAAACCAGGGTGCGGCGGTGCGGCAAGCGAGGATGCATCCGATTAAACCCCTGTGGCTACCTTCAGCCGCTATAATTAGAGGGTCTCGGACCTACAAACAACAGTACAGCCACAGGCTGTCCTCGGTGAAAAAGCCAAACTTCTTCTCCTTGGGGACTGTCAGACTGTCTTTGAACAGTCCCTACTACGATGTTGGAATCTTGCAATGTGATCAGGTTCCCATCGTCCCAGTATTCCAAAGGAGCACTGAAATCGGACCTGCCAGTTGACTTATTCCACGCCACCATCTGCCGGTTTAGAGGGACGTGTGGACGACCCACACTCTAAGCTGTTCTTAGTCTTGCCTCTGAGTAAAATAATGTTTATCAACGTAACGTAACGTTTCACGTTATGCCCTGTTGCTGACAGATCCGAAGCACCAATTTAGGCGGGCGACTGAACCTGCGGGGTGCTAGTAGGTTCGGCTTAGCTGCAAGTCCCACACATCCATCGTAAAGAATTTCCGCGCAAAACAAAAGAAAAACAATATTAGCTACAGTTTCACGTTCATTATATTGGGATTACAGCAGCACAGTTTCTACCAGCGGACTTTCTACGGAACATGGATGCTCCTAGTTTGGTTTGGTATCTACAGGCTTACATTGCTATGCATTTGTACATGATTTCCACTTACTTGTAGAAACTACATCAAATTTAAAGACCAAATAATAAGCACATACCATAAGTCTTAATTTTTCGTCGGTGGTGGTTAACAAAATGAGAAAAAGGTAAAGATGAGCAACGCATCGGCATAAACTCTATGCGGATGTCTATGGGCGTCGCGTCGTTAGTAATGAAAATCATCATTCGATCCCTTATACTATAAAAAAAACCAAAATTTTAAATTCGTTGTTGTTGTTGTTGGAATTGCGAAGCGTATATGTGATTTTAGTTTTATATACCAACTAAATCTAATAATTGTCAATTTATCATCGGCATGCCGATTTTGTAGGCTGCCCTTTGACTGGCCCTATGTATATACTTTAATGTAAATAAAGTCGGGGCTTGTCCTTGATATCTTGTAAATTGTAATTAATAAAATCATAATATCATAATAATTATACGTTTGCAAGCAAACCAGCAGGCCTACACTACGTCCTCTTTCTAGAACTTCAATTACCTCTAAGGCTCTGTTTATGAGTCTATTGTATATAATCTCGTGTCTCGTACATTGAGTGATCACGCTTGAGAGCGAGAAGGCTATGCCATCCCTCGCACTGCAGATACCAATTCGTAGCGCTGCACGGTCTTTCTATTTCACGTGATACGTTTAGTCTAAATGAAGATGACCCAAAAATTAAACTTGTTTTCACCCAAATCATTTTACGCTGGTGAGAGTACATTAATACAAGTCCTTATTCGATGATTACTGTACGTATTATAGTTTCACTAAATAAACGTTGTCACATTGCGTTCATAATCCAAAGGAATTAGAATGTCGGCAACATGCAAGTAATTAGTATTCCGCGAACTGTGGGATAAATGTTCCGCATTCATAGTTACTAATTACCATTACTGGCTAGCAATAATCTAGAGTAGATCTATAAATGATAGGCCTTAGTGATCACAACGTATTATATGCATATAATACGTTGTGTGCGAAGTGCAAATTTATTTCTTATTTATTGCGTAAGATTGAAGATACACATTGACTGATGTTATTCGGAAATAATAGCTAATTGTTATTATTATTTATTAAAAATATACAAAAATAAACAATATTCGTAAATCGCGCAGACAAACTGTTTTGCGGGACAGTGTATAAACACATATTATAAACAGAATGTATAAATGAATAAAAATTAAAAAAAAAAATTACATCGAAACAATTAATAATATTAGTCAGTCAAATATTAAAATATTTAATAATATGTTACTATATATAATAAATAATTAATAATAATAATAATAATCATATAAATACAATACACAAATATTTATTTCTTGTGTGCCTGTGTATGTCACTTGAACTCCTCCTAAACGACTGGACCTATTTTGTGTATGTTGAAGGGGATTTGGGAATGGTTTAGATTTTCAAATCTGTCGGGCACCTAGTTTAATATAAAGTTTACAATTAATATTATGATGATATGTTATTAACATTGTCCTTTAATAGACATCATCCATAAATTTTAAACTAAACTATCTAGGTGAGATACAATCATCTTAAGGATGCCAATATCAGCTTATTTTATTATAATTGAGGTCGAATTTCGATCGCTGGGCTGCTTAATCTTGGCGTTTTTTTTTTACTTGTTATCCTTTTAATCCTTTATCGTGGGTCTAACGATTACCGTATTCTGAGTAAAATAATTATATTTTTAACATCTAATGAAGCTTTAAATTCATTGCTACTAAAATATTTAAAAGATGAAATCAAAAGCTTATTGACAGCTGTCGTGTTCTCTTGTGAAATTTGTGAATATTCGTGTAATAAAATAAAACAGGACAATTGTAGCCGGGTGTAAAAATCTGTGTTGTATTGTATTCCTAACCATTGGCTATAAAGCAGGGTTCGTTAAATTACCTCATAAATATTCAATATGATAGCCGAAGGGATAAAGCTGGATACACACATTTTTATCTATACTAAGATGTATGTCGTTTTAAAGTTCATAAGCTATGATTTTCTTTTGAATGACTGTAGGAAACACTTATTTGTATCCAGGATTTATACTTTAATAGGTACTGACTGCATATTTAACCTTCTTTTTTACGCAGTTCCAAATCATTTTGAAAGTTTCCTGTGGTTATATTTTTTATTACCTACCTACTTCTTTCTAACTTTTGCCATCTCAAAGGCTACACAACATTTCTATAACACAAAACCAATTTGATTTGCGTAAGCTAATTACAATAAGCTAAAAGACTTAAATAAATCCATATCCACTAAATAAAACTTTATCTTTCTAAGAAGTAGCTTTTTTCTTTTTTCCTTTTGGTTTCGCGGGACGTTACCAGATAAATTAACAAACCGCAAGCTACGTGACAACAAGGCCATCACTTTTGAGGAGAAATCAAATAAGCGAGAGGTTTACAATTGGTCGATGTTACTATCACTATCTCATATTTTTTTATATAATACAAGGGGGTAAACGAGAAATCGAAGTCATTTTCATGACTACCAACGCAAATAAACATCCGCTTAGAGGTTATACAAATGCGTTTCCCCCCTTCCTCATCTTACCTCCATGGGCCACCGGCTACTTACACATCGCACGAAACAGTACAGCTGTCACTTCACGCCAGTTTCGTGTAAGCGAGAGGTATCGCCCCGGTCGTGCCTGCCTAATTCGGCTACAAGCATACATCCAGTGTGGGATAATAATTTCCTTAAATCTAAATAAATAAAATAAGTCACATATTAGGCAAATTTATTACGCTTAATTACATTTCTTGTAGTGTAGCTTTGCGTGTGCCCTTACATTACTACCAACATCATTTGTATCTCAATAACATTTCACTGTACCTTTAATTATATCAAAATAAACGAGCTCTCGCTATAATCGTACCATAAAATCCCGGCTAGCATATTCCGATGAGTCGGTCGATGCTGGCACTGTACATTCGAGATCTAATTAAAAACCGGTCTCGGATAATCCGATAAACAAAAGTTATGCCTTGTGACACTTATTTGTAGAACAAAATTAATTACTTTACCGAAATTGTATTTACGGCATTAATTGATACCCTTTAATAAGTTCAACTTTTTTATCTTATTTTTTATTCGCCTTCTTACCTACCAAATCTGAATAGTTCTCACATACACCCATCTCGTGTCACTGTGTTTGTTTTTGACTCCTGGAAACGTCGATTTTATTCAATTTTCTACGTGTAATATGTAAAAGTATGACAGCAAGTCTAAGAGTATATTAAAAAAATATCCTTATATTGCTACGGGATAGAATCTTACGCGGGTAAAACCCGGGCGCAGCCAGTACCTTTATGTAAATGATTATATTTTTATGCATTACGTAGGTTAAGTACATTGTGTTAAGATTTCTGTACTTATTCATAAATCACAATTTAATCATTCTAACGAGTTCTAGAATATACAACATGATTTAGTATTATGCACCTTTAATTAGCAGTTATCAATTCATAAATGACAATGAAATTGGATACAAATCATCTGACGCTTATAAATACATACAGTATACATAAGATATTTTGTACTATCAACTATTTGTAATGTAAAAATCTATGTGTTAAATATATGAACATATGTGGTTTTGTGTAGACATAATTACGTGACTGCTACATGAGAGGTTTTCTAACTTACTTATAACTTTTAAAATACAAATGATACGCACATAGGAGTTTGTGCTAAAAGTGCGTACAACAGACTACACGATTCTGCAATAAAAATTTTTTGGTATGAGTGACACATATAAGAGGTTTTATTTTGGCAACGACGATATATTTAAAAAAAACATCTTTATTTCCAATATTTTTTCTTGTTACTGTTAGGTATGTATGCGATTATGATTACATCAAAGAATGATTCTAGCCTTAATTTATAGAGGCAACTAAAAACTACAACACTGTGTTCAAAGGTATGTAGTCGTGAGTAACTATATATATAAATGTGAAAATTACGGTTTTTATTTAAAATCATAATAAATAATCTCCCATTTTATAGTAAATCGTATTATTAATTAAGATTTATATTTTGGTAATGGCCGTATCAAAAATGTAATTGAAAAGATAATCAGGATATAAATTATGTTCTTGAGAGGGCTATAAAAAGTTAATCAAGGGTAAGACTGTAAAAATGTTGAGATGAGTTATCATCATTATCAGCTCTGCATTTTAATGCGTTCTGCACTAAAAAAACAATAAAAATAATAGAAACAATAGCGGTGATCTTGTAAGTCATGTCCATAATTCAGACCTGGGACGGGTAGACTGATATAACTTGTAGGCAGGCACATACTTAATATATGATTATTATTGGCCACTCAGTCATCACTTGCACATATTGCACACATTTATTGAAAATCAGAGTTTGAAATAGAAACAAAAAAAATAGTAAAAATAAGAGATATACTTTATAAAAATCTACTGCTGGTTCCTAATTCAAGCACTGATCGAGAAAAGATTTTACAAATAAATATATAAAACTCAGGTACAGTAAGACATTAATTATGCTAAATATTGTTTTACGACTGTCTAAAAGACACTTTAGTTTGGTTTTATTGAGATACCATCACCAAAATCAGATCAAATCTCAATAAATAAGTAGTCACCTTTGGGGAATGATATTAGTTTCACTGTACTGCATTTACCGGCGTCTTTATTATAAGCCCGAATTAATTAAATAATTTGTTTATTCATTTACAAAGGTTTTATGTTTAATAAAAGTTAAAGAAATACTTTTAAATGTATGTATATGTTGATATAGAAATGCAGTTTAATTTTATATAACGTGATGAAAATATATTAGAGTAACTACATAGGTACTTAAAATGTTAATCGTTGTAGTTGTTGTACATATTGTAGTAATATTCAATAAACGTTTATACTGTATATTCAGGAGGTCTGAGATCGACTTTCTACGGAATTTAAACTTAAACGAGTGAAGCCGGAGGACGCAGCTAGATAGTAAATAATTTCTTTATTTTTATAATAATTGATATTCAACAATCTTACAAACTTGTTTTATTTTTACTGAAATTCTCGTCAAACTCTAGAGTTTGATGACGAGATGCGCTCATTACTTTTTGTAGAACAAATATTTACCTATATTTTAGCTAAGATTAATTGTCTTAGGAGGTCATATTTTATTCTACAGGTTGTAACATATTTTGTATTACAATTGCTTTATATCTGAGCACGGAATAATCAAACAATAGATAATATATACGCGCGAATAGCTAATGAATTGTGGTTGTATTCTCTCTATTCTGTTAATTAATATTAATACTACGGAGAAACTTGATAAGCCTATTTTAGTTAGTAGTTGATTAATGAATTTGAAACGTAGAGACGGTGTGGTCTAAATATAACAAATGCTTATTAGAAAAGTGTTTTTTTAAAGAAGACGAGGTGACACGATATTAAAAGAAAATCCATCTACTTATCCACCGCAGGAAGTGGTCTTTTGAACTTTGTCATCGTCGATTTTTTTTTACATTCATTTGTTAAAATTAAATGTGTTTGGCGTGTGACGCACACAACCAGAAACTTTTCGGTTTTACTAATTATATTAATAAAAGTTCTTGAAACTTTTATTAATATAACTATCTTCAGCCCGCGAGTCCGTCCGCGCGGATATCAGTCTTCGCGTGGATGGATTTATTTTTTTCTACGTATTTTTCCAGGATAAAAAGTATCCCATTTTATGCCCAGGATAATAAGGTATAATTATACCAAGTTTCATCGAAACCGAACGGTTAGTTTTCACGTGATGCCTGAACATACAGACAGACAGACAGACAAAAATTTTTTTAATCGCATATTTGGGTAAGGTATCGATCCAGTAACTCCCCGCTATTTATTTTTTCAATATTTTCAATGTACAGAATTGACCCTTCTACAGATTTATTATATGTATAGATTAGTAAAACTGCACCAATAACAATTTTGTATTTTTAAGAAGAACAAAACATAATAACGTACGATTATGTGTAAATGTGCTTTAATATCTGAGCAATTGAACACCTGGTAATAAACTATTTTACGTTTTAGAACACAACAAATAAATTGCATTAAATGTTTAAAATAATAGTATAATAAATTGCCATTCCAAACCTGTATTTACCGAAACAACTGATATCCTTTAGAAAGTACCTACGCTTTACTTTCTCTTATTTTTATTTTTTATATTCTATTTTCTTATTACCTTAGAGTTTTGATCATTTGCAACGTAATATTCTATCATTTGTTTTTGTTGTTGTGATGTATTCGATTTTGATTGCTGCATAAAATTACTAGAGCGTTAATATAAGTTTATATACCTATAGTATAAATTTGGAACTAACAAATAGTGTTCAATAGTGGTATAAGTAATATATTTGTGAATATGTATACATATAATAAAATACAGATTGTAAACATATAGTTTCAAATTCCGGATTTTATTTAATTTTATATAATTTATAAATTATAATTTTTATAAGTTATAGTTAAACGCATTTTAATTAAGATTTATAAGTTCATAATGGCCTCATCAAAGAATGTCATTGAAAAAACATTCTTTGATGAGGCCTTAAAATCTTAATATAATACATTTGTTGGAATTATATTATATTTCTTGTGTGCGTCTTCTGCGTATTTCACTAAACTCCTAAAAACGAAAACCTGTTTTTGACGATTTTTTTTGTGTGATCTGAAGGGGATTTAAAAATGGTTTAGATTCACTAATCTGTTGGGCAGCTAGTCAAGATATAAATATATATACAATAATCTATATTATTGAGAGGGCAATAACAAGATAATCAAGTGTAAGACTGTAAAAAAATTAAATGAGTTGGTAACATTTACAGCTTTATGAGATCCCCAGCACAATTAATTTAAGTAGAAGCCTTGTTAATAAAAAGATTATCATTTTGTAAAAGAATTGTGACCCATCAGATCGCATGGGTTGATAAGAGGTAGAGGACAATGTGGATTAATGGATACTCTAAAGATAGCCTGTAAATTTTTAATAAAATTGTTTGTCATGAGAACGAGATCTATATATATATATATATGTCACTGTATGTCCCAATAGAAATACATATTTTATTCAAAACTAGCTGTACCCTGCGTGCGTTGCTACGTGTGGCGCCATCTGTCGAAAATTCGTCTTACCAACTCAGAAACCTTCGTGGGGTTATGTATAACAACTTTGCTAAAGATCATCACATGATAAAATGTATAATTTACGATTCTTTATAGAACATATATACAAACATTCATTTTTATATATAAAGATATATTATATTATTATTTTATAGATTCAAATATTCCGCCAGAAGTCACTTGTATCGTTTATTTGTTTTCTATGGCAGCATCCGGTGTAAACATTCTCGTTGCAAAACCGCACTGTACGTATTAAGACGGCTTTGCTGTTTTATGTTCCAACTTCCACTGTGTTCTGTTGACCGTGTTATGTTCGCATCAAATATTATGCACAAAATATGAAACATACATTTAGGTTACTAGCTGTTATGACAACTTGATAAATTGGTATATTAATAAACTTATTTGACTAGAGATATAACACTAACAATTACTACAAACACGTCTATTTCCTTTAACAGGCTGCCCCTGCAGTATGTAAGAGACATAATGCAGGGGCAGCCTGTTAATGTGTAATAATGTTATTCTTCTGATGTAATAAATAGCTAGCGTATACTTAGTCTGGCCGTAAATACTGTTACAATTAAAAATAAAAAAATATTACATTTGAATTTGGAATCTGTCATTTTTATATGATTTGAACAATCATATAATATGTGTTTTCTCATTTTGGCGCCAACACATCGTGCAATATTTTGCCTTATTAAAATGGAGTGGGATAATAAAGAGAACAAAATCACTGTTATTGTAGGTATGGAGCCAAATGCAATTTTTAAAACTCTCCATACACTTGGTATTAGTCAAATGTTTGTGTACCGGGCCATATGCACAATTAGATTTCCTCTGTTGGAAGACCTGGCCGTCCACATAGTATTCGTGCGAAGAAGGTGGTCAAAGCAGTAAGGAAAAGAATTCGAAAAAATCCTGTCCTGGGAAATAAGGATAGCACCTAGAACCATGTGGCGTATTTTAAGAGATGACTTAGACGTGCAGCCCATAAGAGACGCACTAGTCATTTCTTTACTGATAAATTAATGATGTATAGAGTGGTAAAAACGAAACAACTACTGAAGCGATATACAAAGGGAGGTCACTGAAAAATTTTGTTTACGGATGACAACATTTTTACAATTGAGCAACATTTCAACAATCAAAATAACCATATTTATGCTCAAAGCTCTGAAGAAGCTTCCCAATTAGTCGACAGAGTGGAACGTGGGCATTATCCGACTTCAGTGGTGGTTTGGTAGGGTGTTACCTATGAAAGAGTGACAGTCACATTTTTGTGAAAAAAGTATCAAAACATCGACACAAGTGTATCAACATACCTTCTTGAGAAGGTAAATAAGCCCCTTAAGATGAGTATACTGCTAAATTAGTTTATTTTAGCTACTTTCACAGTATTATGTCTAACGGCATACTGTTGTGGGGAAACGCTGCAGACATAAACACTATTTTCGTGCTGCAGAAGAGAGCTATTCGTGCAATTTACCAAATAGCCTCTCATACATCACTTAGAAATAAATTTAAGGTAATCGGTATACTGACTGTTTACTCTCAATACATTTTGGATAATGTCTTGTATGTAAGAAAGAACATTAGTGAATTCAGAACGAAAAATGATAATCATAACAGGAATACGAAAAACAGGCATAAATTAGACATACCATTTCATAGACTTAGTAAAGTAAAGAATTCCTTTCGGGGGCAATGCATACGCCTCTACAATAGGATCCCAGAAAGCGTCCAAAAACTTTCGACTAATAAATTTAAAAAGGTTGTTAAATAGCATTTGCATGGTAAGGCATACTATAACATAAGGTAACAGATTTTATGACAGATACCACATCTTGGGATAAGTACCCTCCTCCCAGGCTGTTTCGGTTCCATAATAATTATTGTAAATTCATAAATAGTTTATAATTTATATTATGTAAATGTATTTGTATTTTTATATTTTTTTACTTTTATGTCTCATCACATCATGAGGCCCGCTGAGTTTGTTTCGCCGGTTCTTCTCAGGACTTCACTTCACTTCACTTCACTTCACTTCACTTCATTAAAAAAACCATGTTCCGCTGGATGTATGATTGCATTATGATCAGTTTATGAGAGTACCTACTAACTAGTAAAACTACAAAAACTACATTCCCAAATGATGTGATGAGTCTGGAGGGGCCAGACACATTAATTGATGTTAAGTCAGTATTCTTTTATCTGAGCCAGATTGCAGTAATTTCTTTAAAAAGGTAGCAATACGCTGAATACTAATATGTAACTAAATGAAGCCGGTGCGTCCGGGAAAGTACCTCTCTCTCAGTTGATATCGATGTGCGATTGATGCGAAGATGTGAAATTACTGGACATTACCTACCTTTCTTTTTTTTTTTTGGCTATTGTTTGTAGACCTATTGTAGAAACTTCTAGTATCAGGTTTCTTATTTTTTTTTGCTGGAATATGTAGGAGGCTCCAGTATCGTTAGTGCTAAATTTGCTCATGGAAAAAAATTACATTCCAACATAATAACTTCTATTCAAATTAAAATAGATTTTTTATAAAAATATAAAGTACTATAAATTAATTTAAAAAAATGTGTTTGGTTTATGATGTACTTCCAATTTTCACCATTTCCCTCAGTTTTTCATGTTTAACTTTTGGACATCATTTCAATTAGTCAGCGTAATTAATACATATGCAAGTTGAGATGTCGGTTGGCTTTCAGTAATTAGTTTCTGTCATGGTGTTTGTGATTAAACTCTTGCCGAAACTAATCTACCGATTGTTTGAAATTCTCCGTACATATAATACAGGTTTGAGAATAGGTTAAGTATTTTTCATCCTGATGTATCCGCAATAAGGATAAGTTAATCGGTGTTGCCGGAGAGCCAGCTTTTCATAATATTACAATAGAAATGAAATGAAGACGTTTATTGATTACTATCATTTCCCCACGGCTTTGCTCGCGTTGAAGCCCTTCAATAAATATCAATAAATATTACCTACATTCAAATAGAATTGCAATAGAATTCCAATATCTACCACAATCATTTTTTGACCATTCTAAATTATTTTTTAATGAAAATTAATAATAATAATGTCACTACTAATATCTCTAGGAATATGTGTATAAAGTTTTATGATGACTGGTTGAGTATTTTTGACGTAAAAGCGTAACAAACTCACATTCACATTTATAATGTTAGTATGACTACGAGACACATAAAAAATGATGCGTTTGAAACACCTAATAATTTTCGTTAAATTGCTCTCACGTACAGATCCGAGGGCGACAACCTAGATGCTGGTAATGCATGTTTAAGTAGAGTTATCGCGCCTGCCTGAGACCGGCTTAACACGACACTCTTGACATGAGAACGGATTAAGGGTTGAGGGTTAAACAATCGTGTTTTATCTATGTAAACCATAAGCTTCTTTTGCGTATGTTTCAATATTTGTGGAACTTAAAAGAAAACTGGGCTGAAACACAATATTTTCTAAAGGAAAAGGAAAGAGAAGACGTCCCATGCGATTTTTTATTTCAGCGTCTTATAATAGGTTTAAAGGATATCTTGCTGAGACTAGAGGATCGATCGTGAGGAAGATACTGCTCAAACATTGGAATTTACACTAGCGGAAATATATTGACTGAATACTTTCTTGACGCTGAAATTACACCTAAGACCCAGCCAATATTACGGCTGTGGTTTCTTCAAAACGTCGTTGTACTGTTCAAAAAGTTGACATGTTCGCGTAAAAATAAAGGGGGAAGCATAACGCAGCTTAATAAATGGACTAGTACAAGGTGTGCTCGGCCTAATTTCATGTGCAGAATGATGAACCTCCACATCATGAATATTAATTTTGAGGTAATGAGTGCTTTAGTCTAGAAATACATATTCAAGCTATCCTAACAAAATTACTGTTGCATTTCGTCAGATTTGACAGGCTTGTGTATTATTAGATACATAAACTTGCATATTAGTACACTATTATTGACATAGCTTGTTATGAAACAAAATATGATATTTTGCAAAACAAAATTAATGTTCATTAAAACTTGGTGTAAATGTAAAAATGCATAATGCATATTTTATACTGATAAATATTTTGGTTTATTGAAAATAAAGTTGAAATTCACATTAAGCCATAACACATGTAAGCTATAACACCCTTTTACACCTGTAACGCAAAAACCTTTTAAGCAGCAATAAATATCTACACACTACACAATATCACTTTTACAGTAACCATGACAAAGCGGGGTCGGTAAAAAATACCTTGCAATACGACGGAGATGGCGTTTTAAAACTTTGCCCCAGTTACGGATGTAAAAGTTGTATTTGCGAATGTACGACTTCAATGGGTGTATCTCCCTGGGCTCGCATTCCGCCGTGACGAATTTGTTACGTGCAAAACAAGAGAAACATACAATTTGTGAAAAATGTTTTCTAAAAATAGAAAAGTTTAGAATAATTTACAATTTTGAATGTGAATATTTATTTGGTTTTATCGTTACTGTTGTTAAAAGAATAATACTGAAGTATTATAATTTTTTGTTGACGCGGTGAAACGTATCGATGCGCCTTCACCGACCAAGGATGGGCTCCAGGGGAATGGGATTCACAATCTAATTTCATATTATACCTTGTGGTTATACTAGTATAATAATAAATTGTATTAGTGGCAATTTTACTCACAAATATCGCGAGTACCAGAATGTTGTTTTCGGACCACAAAAAAATTCCACCAGCTTTAGATCCGTGCAAGGGGGTGCCTTGCCTTGTTCTGTACATCAAAGCGCCTTCTTCTCTTGCTATAGACAAAGTATTAGAGTAAAGTTCTCTTCCTAAAATTGTGGTATGAAGAAAATCCATTTAATTGGCTTTGCTAGAATATCTGGGCTCATCTTATGCTACTGAGCCCAACCGCTACACTGCTAAAGTACTTTCTTCCCTTCCTTGACTGCGCAGTAATCTAGTTAAACTACAGCCATCATGTCGACAACAATATTATAATTAATTCGACTAATATTATACAATATACTGGGCTGATCCAGAATAGATAGAATAGAAAAATAGATAAAAATACATTTATACGTTGTCGCATTTCGCATTTAAGGCAATGTTGTATGGTCGAAGGTCTAAGGAAATGAGACGTCCTTCATTTCCTTCTCGTGCCTCATTCTCAGTGTTATCAAAATTACAAAAATCCTTTAACTAGCCATCGCTCATAAATGTTTTATTCGTCGTTAGGGTTAAATGTACTTTATGTAACATTATAATGAGTTTGTTATTTTCCCGACACTCAGTACAAATTAAGGACCATTTGAAAAAAAATTATACCATTTATTCTTCCAACTATATTAATTATCTTCTACTATTATACCTACAAGGTTGATAAAAGCGAGAGGCATAAATTAAACCACATGTACTATAAGTGCCTACAGTTAATCCGAAACTATTACAGAAAAGTTTTTTTTTATACCACGATGGTGGCAAAAAAAGAATACGGCCCACCTGATGGTACGTGGTTACCGTAGCCTATGGACGCTTGTAACACCAGGGGCATCACATACGCATTGACGACCCTTTAAGAGCGTTTACGCCTTCCAACGCAATTTGCCTTGAAAACAGCACTTTTTGAACACCTTAAAAACATGAACCACTTATCTTATATTGTATGTTACATACTAATGATTGTAGGACATTTTCTTGTCTAAATAGTTAGTAGAAAAAATATTTCAATTAATTTAGTATGTACGTATTCTATCATGATTACTTATTAGAGGTTTGTTAATTTCCCTTTTAGCGTCCGTTTCGAAGCTCAAAATATCATAAAAGTACTGAAATATATAGTTAACAAAAAATAATAACCACTTGATAAGATCCTTGAGAGAATAGTTAGTAGAAAAAAAAATTGGTTTTGGTATCTTATCTATGAGAAATTAAAATTTAAAAAATGTGAAATTTAGTCAAACTTTAAATGTATATTTCGACGATATACCTTATTTAATTTAATATATAATAGCTTACCAATAAACTAGAGCATATTCTTTACAATGATGCATTTAAAGTTTTGATTATTGTATTCTTAGAAGACCAGGAGTAGGAAATAGAAATAAAAAGCATAGTGAGCTTGATATTATTTACTTTACCGGTTATTCGGAAAACTATAGCTCTCAGATTGAGGAAAAGAATAACCAAGAAACCTCAATCTTAGTTAATGATTACAAGTCAGGATTAACATCATTTCTACAGCATTTTTACAAATACTCAAATATGCAATATTTGCATGAACTAGTCGTTAAACACTTTCACACTTAATAAAATGAACAAACTTACAGAACAACGGGAATACCTTCCAGGTCAACGATTAGAATGTAAATCATCCCAACACTGGGCAAACATGACCTTTTATAGTAATGTGATTTGTCAGTTACCCGCGTCCTATAAATTTATCACATTACAAGTCACTACCTACATGTTATTTAGTTGGACATCATCGACTAATGTTGCTAGGGTGCAAATTTATCCTAACACGGCTTCTCCTGACGGGAGTTCGTCCTCGAGCTCCATTTATATACTTTTGATCAAATTGGAAGCCTCGGCCATAACCTGATAATCTTTACAATATTACATCAACTTGTTACAGAACAAAAATAAACAATTGAGACATACAATAAGTCACAAATAAAGCGATACTAAACGCAGAGATTATAAGAACATTTGAGACATAAATGAGTCACAATAAAAGCGATAATTTAAAGAACAGAGTGTATAAAACTTTTTACACAAGAAAAATAATTAAGAGATACAATAAAAGCAATACTTTAAAGTACAGAGAGTGTAAGAACATTTTACATAACAAAAATAATCAATTGAGGCATAGATGAGTCGCAATAAAAGCAATACTTTAAAGTACAGAGAGTGTAAGAACATTTTACATAACAAAATAATCAATTGAGACATGGATGAGTCACAATAAAAGCAATACTTTAAAGTACAGAGAGTGTAAGAAAATTTTACATAACAAAAATAATCAATAAAGACATACATGAGTCACACTAATGTTGACATAGCATTTGCATGTAGGTACCACAAAACGTAGGCTACTAAAATATAAAAAAATTAGGTTTTATTCAGGTCTCTTCCCAGAAAAACGTCAATGCTCACTGAAAAGTTAATTTTCGAGGCTAACATGACACGT
>LUGF01015751.1:0-32556 GCA_001625245.1 Calycopis cecrops | reverse complement strand
TGAACCTCTTTTATATATGTAAGATCGTTGCTTGAATCTATGAATCACTTGCACTTGACCCTTTTACGATGCCGTCTTCACCTAGTTTTGCTTTACTTATCTGATGGAGTAAAACTACGCAACGATATTTATTTTGTACTAAGAATAATATTTTATTCATGATAGAAATACTTACATCAATATCATACTTGTATCCTATAAGAAGATTGCTTTAGAAACCTTTTCGTTGAATACAAAATGGTGATGAATAAATTTGCTTCTAATATCACACCTTGGCAGTTAATTTATGGTTCCATGAATCTCGAAATCTATTATATAGAATACATAAGCGTTGGCGTAGTTTGTAACAGATCCGGGTGGTACGAAATGGGATCGGATTAAATTAAGGTCGTAACGTACAATATGCACGTTTTTACATATCATGTTACTTAATTATACTTACACATCGCACTATACCTAATTATAAAGAATATATTGTGTGCGGTTTTATGTTACTGAACTTCTCCTATAGGACTGGGTCGATTTTGACAAAAATGCTATGTGTTGAAGGGGTTTTAAGGATGGTTTAGGTTCACAATTCAGCCCGGCAGCTAGTATAATATATTTCCTCACAACATGACGGCAGATACGTTCTAAAATTGTCCCAGTTATGAGTGTAAAAGTTAAACATTATATTTGCGAACGCGAGACTTCAATGAGGGTATTTCCCTAGACACGCATTCCGGCGCGCCGACCTTGTTACACGTGAGAAAATAGAATTTCATTGGAAGAAAAATATTCCATTTACAGAGCATAGAATTTACAATTTACCTTTCCTTCAATGTAGAATCATCTTAACCACATAAAAATAATATAATCCCAGCCAATATTTTAGAATCATTTTGACCTAATGATTATGCAACAATAACTCCATAGGAAGGGGGAGGGCCGCGCTGCATGCATGCATGTAGCTGAATTGCGTTGGCACAACCGGGGAGGTACTCGCTAATACGAGATTGGCGTATAGTTACAGCTGTAATGTCGCGTTTCGCGCGGTTTATCAGTACCCGGTGGCCCAGAGAAATATGAATTGAATCATTTAGCCCCTAATGCGAATAATAGATTTGTCTATGTATCGATCATGAATCGTGAAACATTTAATTCATATTTATTTATGCTGATTAACATTGGAAACGGCTCTTTTAACTAATTTGATACAAGAGTACATTTAAAACTACTTGTTTTATTATTTTATTGTATTGTATTGCTTTCTGTAATCGATTCTTTACTATTCAAAGAATCAATACTATTTATTTAGTATGACAACATCCGATCACCAGAATAATAATTAAATAAGGACATAAAAATATATTACCGTATTATGGTAGTGAATAAATAAAATAGACAATAAAATACATAACTAATGGTTTTTTATTTATTCCATTGATGGATGCATGGATGGATATTCGTGGATTTCGGACTTCAAAGATGGAGTTATTATAAATACAAAAAAAAAATTTAAAATAACCTTCCTCTTGAATCATTCTGTCTAAAAAAAACCAACCAAAATCAGTTGTCTAATTTTAAAGATCTGAGCACAGATCTAAGATCAAATATCTAAGTACAGACACAGAGACGGCGGAAAGCGAGTTTGTTTTATACACGATATACGAGGTTTCCTGATCAACAATACTAGCTGGAAACCTTACAATGATCCGTGTAGGAGATCAGACCAAACCGCCCTAAATAAATCGCCAGTCTCCTTTCAGCCAAATACTGTTTCCGCGCGAGAATATCAAGCATACGTGAAAAAAATCACGGTACAAACCTTCATATTGATAGCATTAAAGTTTAGTTCATACTCAATGTTTAAAAATTCACAAATATGAAACTTAATGTCAAGGGCGTTAAACGTTAAAGTAGATAACAATATACCTAATATACCATAAAGATAATATACAGCCCAGTTACAATGTTTGTTTGAAATATAAAAACCTTGAAATAGTAAAAGACTTCACATTCCCCAAGTTCACCGACACAATGTACGCGACAAGCTCAATAAACCTGCGGGTCACGGAAGCCAGTTAATAATAAAATGTTGAAATATTCAATTATTTATTATGTGTTAATAATAAAATGTTAAAATATTCCATTATTTTTGTGTTTCAAATAAATAAATGTATTATAAATAAATAATTTGTATTAAACTGTGACGGTACAGCCTGAAAACAATAGCTTCGAAGCAAGGTAGATTCAGTTTAGTTACCAGTACACAAATTTTAGTTTGTCAATTGCTATACCATCTTCAAGAGATTCCCGTAATGAAAACTCGATTTACGGTGCATATCTAATTATGTATTTTTTATTACTTTACTTCATTCATAGTTTACGAAAAGGCACGACAACCGCACTTGCGAGTCTACGAGGAGACGCAGTTCTCATCTAGTCGCGTTTTAACTGACTTAACCTACATTGTCACTTTTATCTGCCACATAGACGTAACAAATCATAGATAATATGTAGACTTTGGAATCAAATATGATACTGAAACTCACCATCATATATAATTTAGGAAAATACAAAAAAGAGACCACACTAGGTGTGGCATGTGTGCTCGATATCCGTAATATTCGTGAACAAATAAACAGAACAAACACAGACAGGCGTTACACTGAATGTGTTTCAAACTGAATTAGAAAACGGGTGTGTTTGTAAACATCCTCCAAAACCGCTCAATTGGGATTTGGGCCTCGCGCAATTTTGGATTGTTGCAAATCTGAACCTATTAATATTATAAATAGGTACGAAATTTTGTGAGTGTGGTTGCATTTTTATCACTTTAAGCTTAATCTAAACGTTTTGGCCTGAAATTTAATACAGATATTAATTATAACCTGGAATTACATAATAACTGTTTATTCCGTGAAATTACCTATAGATTTCCTTAATAAGTAATAGAGAATATATAGAATATACAAAGGAAAATTGCAGAGTACAATTCATAAACTAGTAAAAAAATGTTTTCTTAATTTGGTTGTATTCTCTCCACTTGTATATAAGCTTATATAGTGGATTGTATAGGCTTATAAATTAATGCAAATAGTTTCTCTTGTCTACCAAACTGCCATCTGCTGTGTATTTTGATGAGGAAAATTTGTTGACTCTCATCTGCTATGTTTATATTTATACAGTAATGTTAACACAGTTATTTCTTCATGGTAGATAGAGAGATATCCTTCTCTAGGCCTCAAAAGAATGCACTTAACACATTATACTATGTATTGTAAGAGATATAGAGTGGATAGAGCGAGGACATAACGACTCTGTACCGTACGCCTTTAGGTAAGTTGGTTTTTTTAATCGTATCTATTTTAGTTCGGTCCCTTAGGTCGAGGATCTGGCCAGTCGGCGTGATACCCATATTGGTAACAGATCTAGGGCACTTTATGACAGGCACCAGCGGTTTAAGGGGATACTATGCGAGTACCAGGCACAGACAATGCGTAGATGTGTTTTCCATTACAATAAAAACCATATTATGTAGTTTTATGTAATAATTTTATTGATCACTTTAATTTATTGACGTAACTATTACGCAACGTACCACCGTTTGTAATTATAACTACGCCTACACGAAATGAGTGCGTCATTATACGCGTACGTATGACTCAGTGCGTAAGTTTGTAAGGTTGGATATGTAAGGTTTTATTAAATAATTGATATATTTTATAATTGATAGCTAAGGGTTTGGTAAGACCCAATGTAGCCCCCATTAAAAAAAAATCAATGTTACGTTTATTCAGTCTTGCATCGCTAGTCGTCTCGATGATGTCTGTTTTTTATCACATTATTTTTGTGTATTTTGGATGTACAGTATTGTTGTTTATTATACACTATAAAGAGTAAAAAGAGTAAAATTAAAATAGCGAAAATGTTTTTTTTTTACTAAAATAAAGGTAAATATAATAAAGATATGGATAATCATCCTCTAGATCCAATGTTAAAGTACAAATACTATCCCGAGGCAAAGAAATCATTGTAGAATATGTAACAGAAAACCATGTACACGGCACGCACATGGCAATAGATAGACTAAAATAATATATTTATTAACCTACAATTATATTAATAAACAAAAATCTACTTTTTTATTGCAGGATGAAGTTTCATACAAAGAATGCTAACCGGGTCTAGGTGATAGATACGGTTACGATGCCTTTCCGAGTTGATAAGTGGGCGGTGACCATTGTCGTCCTTCTGACGCCTTTGGAGGAGAATAAGATGCTTTGCGTTTTTAAACCGTTAATTCCGCCGGAGTTAGCGTAAAATAGTTACTTTAAAGGGCTTGAACCGAGATATCAATTTGTACGCACGCAGTAGACATTGAAATCCCGTAACGACACGGGTTCTATCACGAAATAAGTATGCACAGTTACGTATTCGCTTTAGGTATTTTATATTAGGCTCAGGTCAGATTACTTTCTCTCGCGTTGCGATAGAAAGAAATAAAAAGGAAAATAGAAGATCATAATGTTAAGCTAATGACAGTAAAAATAACTCTATTTTTATATATTAACTATAAGAGCATCTGTATTACCCTACAATACGCAGCCTGTTATCGAGATAAAATCATTTTTTTGACGAAATCACACTAATATTATAAATGTGAAAGTTTCTTTGTTTGGATGTTTGTCCGTCAATCTCGCCAAAACTAATGAACGGATTTTGATAAAATTCTTTTTATCCCCTGGGAATTGGATCAAAGCGGGAATCGTAAGAAAGTCAAAACTGTATTATTGAATTTTTTTAAAAGACACACGGCACAACATTATCTTGTACCTAATACACTTACTACTTTAATATTTTGATTTGAATATTCTATTGAAATAAATGAGAGAATAGCTTACATTTTATGGCCATTCATAAGTTATTAATTATGTAACTATTAGCATTTTAACGGGTAAATGTAACTAGCAATTTTCGTGCCACATGTTTCGGTTAGAAGTAATAGTTATGAAGCAGTTGGGTACAATTATAAAGAAGTTACATATCGAATAATTACTTGACACTACTGGTAATATGTTATCAGCTTTAAGTCTAGTTTTCCTCGTATGTGGTGCCATAGGCCTCGATAAAAAGTAAGAAGAATTTATGTAGTTAAGGGTTAAATCGTATTGAGTAACTATTTTACGTCCTTGAAAACCTGCGAAACAAACCATAAGACTAGCTTGCATAGTTTGAGGAGCCAACACACAACGAAACATAGGTAGATATTTAAGACATATCCTAATTATTGTCAATAATTTATTGGGTTGCTAATCACGATGAAATAACGAAATGACTAAAAGCTATAGAACACCGGGGTCTACACACTGGGCAAATGTGTTTTTATTTTGTAAAGTGTTTTGTTTTTGCGTATCTAATTGACCACCTCAAAATACCTTTAAGGATATTAAGCACCTACAAACGCTGATTTTTTATTAAAAAGATTTTAACATACCACAGCATGAAGTCATCACGGATGTTGGAATCATGGTTTGAAGAAATATTTAAAGTTTATAGAATTAAATATTCGTAATTGTTCAAAACTTATATAGGTAGGTGTATTATGTTAGTTATATTCTTATATAGTGAAATCGTATTAATTAAATTAAGTAACTCCTCCTAATTTCTACTAAAAGAATATCATTACATAAGTCTGATAATCTAATAATTTAATAAAAATCTATTTTAAATAGAGATACAAAAAGTTAAAATTAATGTCACACAATCAGCTGTTGAGGTTGATACATTTTTCGGGTGTAAACTATCGTAGGTATATTTACGGATCATTTTATATCGATGTTACGACATTAAAATATGTAAGTATTATTTATTCTCATAGTTCCATTGAAATCCAAATTAATGCATCTTTAATAACATAACGATTCAATAATTTGAGAAGCGGAAGCCAAACATATTCTATTCTCAAAAATCGAGCTTGTCCGATATCAATTAACAAATTATGTAATAATGATTAATGATAAATATTCGGTATAAATATTAGGTAAAAATATTGAGCATATTTTGGTAATCATTGTAAAGACCTGAAGAGACTTTATGTAATATACTATGTGGAGACCTGTAACTGTCTGCCTAATGTCAGCCGACGGAAAGTTGAAATGTTTGTCATCGGTGCTTTTGGCTTTAACGATTTAAAAGTTTTAAGGATATGTTTGCGAGTTTTATATTATATCAACTATACTATACGCCTTACGGCTTCGTTTTTTTACATATCAAAGAAATATGAATATAAATTGATGGTAAACATAAATGTAATTAGTAACACATTAGTTTAAATCAAACGTTGCTTGGTATTATTAAAAACCGGACGCCCTAACGACGTGTACAAAATATTTTTGTGTGATTAATTTGTAGTTTAATTGTATTCTGGCAATTTCCATCAAGTTGTTAAATCATGAATTTTATGATTATAGCTTATTCTTGGATATATATTTTTAATATAATTATAATTTATAATAGGGACTAGCTGTTTATCTACGACTTCATCCGGTCAAAATAATTTTAAAAATATTTTTTAATGTTTTTAAGTTATTAATTTTGCATTACATTTATAATTTACCTAAATGAAAATTATGTCATTAATAAACGTTCTTATAATTTTGCAACGAGACGCAGCGGCAAATAAAGAACCTATTTTGGAAGTAAATTTTTAAAAAGAAAATAAAAAAAAAAATACGGGTCCCAAATGTGGCCTAAGCTGCACAAGGACGAAAGTTTTTCAGTATTTTTGGTTAAGTCTTTACAGTCGCGTTTTGTGTGGTGTGTAAGTATCCGGTGATCCATGGAAGGGGAGGAGGAAGAAGGACCACGCATCTGTATAATCTTTTGATTTATGTCTATGGCCGTCAAATGTTTCTACTGCTCATTTGCTCCGCTAAACTATACCCTATTTATAAAACCCGCTAAATACAAAAATAAAAAAATGCAATCTATTCCGGCTGAATTTATTGTTTCAATGTATCAGAGAAACATAATTTACAGTGTCGAGGTAGATATTTAGCATTTTACTATAGATTTAGAATTCCACAAATTTTGTGGAATTCTCTTTGGACTCGTGAACCAACCCAGTACCTTAAGCCCTACGGATTACGTCAGTCTCCTGTACTGAGGCGCCCGTGATCCGTTGGTGACAGGGCCTAAGTAATTAATTACATAAAATTATAATAATGGGTTCCTATTATAAACACATTGTCTATATTCTATTGAATACATACATTATGTAAGTACACCCCTAATTTACCTAACAATGTTGTCTTTCAAAAGTAACGTATTATGTTCACGAGTTTATGACCGCTACCCAGCGGGTGATCGTTAAAGTAATAACTAAAAGTACAGTGATCACTGATTTAAGTGCTAGTTATTTATCATTTTTATAATTAATAGGCCTCTCTCATAGCACGCCACTGGCCATTTTCGGCTAACCTTTCCCACTTTCTGCCCATAGCTTTGCGTATATAGTCGTATAACGTGCTATGTCCAACAGTGGACTGCAATAGGTTGATGATGATGATAATTAATAGTGTGAAATATCTTATTATAAGAGTATAAAGGATGTTTTACGGGGAAATGCATTTACACACTACCTGCACTAGACCTTTATATTATGTTCTATCAGATGTGTAAGACTCGCTGATGAATTAAACACCCACAAAAACCCCTTTAACGAGAAGCATACGAGTTAGAGGCGCGTGTACCATAATAGAACTGAGCACAGCTCGTTGGTCGTTCGCAGATATGCTGCACATCTGCTTGTGGTCCGCAGCCATTAGCTTCAGCATGAGCGCATTCTAACCTCGCGGGCCCGCATCGTACCCTCCTCTCATTAAAAAGACACTTCCGTGACAATGTCCCAGGTCGCGTCGTAGTAGCTGCCACCGAAAGGAGCACCACCATTCATGTTAGTAGCACCGCTGACTATTTAAATTGGTATTATTAGCTGGTTCACAAAATAATTTATCACGAAAGAAATAATTGAAGAATCTATTCTAATATATAAATGAAAAATTCAAAAGAGAACAGATATTGACTACTTTAACAAAGAACTGGCGAATAAAACTAAGCCAAAAGATCTAATGATGTCGTTTATGCTCAATATAATCTCCTTTCTTTACTGATTCAGGTCACAACCTCTCAAACTGTCAGAGTCAATATCATTAGCAGTTCAGGCCCCGGAGGTATGCACAATCTACGTCCATTGTACTTCTGACATGCGTGGAGTTGGAATGCTTGATTAACTCGTTATAATCTCGTGATAGAGTGCAGTCGTCATCGAATTAAGTACGCTTATTGTAGTAGTGCCACATGTGTTTCATATAATTTCTTATCTATTTTAGAGATATACATAACAGATTCATCTTTTTAGGTCGTTAAGGTCGTTAATTCAAGGTACATTCGTCAATAAGGTAGATTAATGGTCACCGCACACTATATCAACTCAGATTCAATTCAAGATCAATATAAATTGTTCGTATGAAACTCCATACTGCAAAGAACACTAATGGGAAACGTAACGTAATCGTGTAGTCTTTGCTTTTCTGGGCGAGGCGTATACGATCCCTTTCCGAGTTGATAAGAGTGCGGTGACCACAAATCTCTCATAAACTACACAAAAAGAGTTCCATCTGATATAACATGAGATCACCAATGAACAGAACACCTACCAAAACGGAGAAAAGGATATGAGAACTCATCTACTGTATTAAAACCGAGAGCGTAATCCTTTTCTTTTTTTTTTTATTCAAATATAACATTTATTATGAAAATGATTTGGTTCTAGAATCATATTATGTGACTTTATTGAGTATGCAATTGACTTACTTTGTTCCGAACGTACACTGCTAACATTTTAAGGTGTGATTCCATGAATTATTAATATAATTACAAAACTCATATAATACTACTACTAATTTTAGTAAGAGGTAGTGCCACACTGCATACTTGCAGGCAGCCGAACGACCGCGAGGGCACCTCTCGCTTACACAGACTGACGTAAAGTGACAGCTTGTGCTGTAGCGTGTAGTGTGGTGTGTAGGTAGCCGGTGGCCCATGGGGGTGGGAGGAGAAAGGAGGGTAGCTCATCTGTATAGCCTATATGCAGGTGTCTATGGGTGTAGGTAGTCATGAAAATAGCTCCGACATCTCGTTTGCCCTCCACCCACCTCCACTGGCCACCGGCTACTTACACACCGCACTCGAGACAACACAGCTGTCACTTTACGCCGGTCTCGTGTAAGCGAGAGGTACCCTCTAGGTCGTGCCGGCGCAATACAGCTGCATGCAGTGCAGCACTACTCAAATATAATATAATCCTATATAGTATTTATTATATTTCGTTATCACTTAATGCGGTTTAATTTGCAAACTAATGATACAGATCCATCAAAGCCTGCGAAGCTTTACACCGTCATCAGTGCGCGAAATAAGCGGACCCGCTCAGCTTTAGGTTAATTACACTGGCTACTATTTCTCTGGATCGAATCGATCATAAGTTGACTTTGTATATACGTACGTGCCGATTGCTATGACATGAGTTGTTCGTAACACTTGGAAATATGAATTATAATAAGTATTCCTAGTTTCAGTTAACCTAATCACATATGGTAGTAGTAAACATATTATCGATATCGAACAATGTAAACATGTACTATGTAACTATGAGCTTTGATTATAATATAATTATTAATTTTAAAATTAATAATTGAATATCCGCATAGGGGCTATACAGATGCGCGGCCCTTTATGTTTTATCACATTTACATTTTGTTTATCAGGTTTCGTAGTACAAGGAGAGAGTGAACGATAGCTCGTTGCTCGAAAAATAAAATAAACTCCAATAAAAAAAACGCTTTGGAATATTATTAGCAAGATGATTTTTCTCTTTTACCCTTGATACTAAAACGGGGTAATTTAAACAAACTCGTATAAAGATAATATTGAATAATTGAAATTAGTTAAATTAGTTTCGACGCATATCTTTAATTTATATTGGCGACCTAAGTATATGTGCATTTAGTAAGAGGTAGTGCCACGATGCATGTGCATGCAGCGTGGCAGTACCGCAACAGACATGACCGGCTATGCCTAAGATATTTATTCTCTGATCTGTTCAGAAGCTAGGCTAGCTGTCACTAGCCACGCCACGGTAATCCTGTCAATCCCCAACAATCTCCCACCACCACTAAGAAACATTAACACTAAACAGAATTTCAAACACCATTACAAAAAATATTTATTAGAAGCGCAAAAACAGGTAAATCTAGTCTGAAAGTGTTTGTGTGTGGGGTTGTGTACGAAAAACAATTACCTTACCCAAAAGAAATATTATTATGGTTCTTCGTGTCTTTTTAGCATCTCATCTTCTCTGATATTGTTTTGTCTATGTGTCAAATATATATGTAATATACGGAATATAAATATATACGTAATATATATGAAAATATGTAATGTCTGTATTGTCTAGTTTTTGTGTCTACGTACCTACTTATCTTACGCTACCGACAAAATAAAATAAAAATTACCGGTGATCCTGAAAATCGGTGTTAGGGTTATTAATAGCCTTAACAGAAGCCGAGGACTCACCTTTTTGCAAAACTCGTTGCTGCTTCTGTTTGTTATTCTTTCTTTTTTTTTATTTTAGATTACTTGTTAAGATTTTCTTTTTGATTTTGTACTTTTCTTTTCTTTCAATGGTTTTTTTTTGATAAATGTTATATTTTTTTGTTGTTCCCTTATTGTACATATACTGCAACATGTCTTATGCAAATAAAGAGTTATTATTATTATTATTATTATTATTATTATTATTATTATTATTATTATTATTATTATTAATCCCTCTCTCTGTCATCTGTACCTAACCATAGATTTCGCCTATGAAATGGGTATCCAGTATATTATAGTCTATGACTACACATAGACAACACGTCTATTAAACATCATTGTTCGGTCAGTTCGTTTTCTCCGTAGACAGAGAATACAAGTCTACGGTTTTCTCTCTTATACTATAAATTTGATATTTTCCATTAGCCATTATTGCCATATCTGTCTACTGCATTTCAGTTTTTTTAATGAAAACTTTATTTTTTCCCTTATGTGTAATGTAAATTAGATATAATACAAAACATGGTTGAAGTAAAGCCGCTTTGTATTCTCTGTCTACGGTTTTCTCTCTTATACTATAAATTTGATATTTTCCATTAGCCATTATTGCCATATCTGTCTACTGCATTTCAGTTTTTTTAATGAAAACTTAATTTTTTCCCTTACGTGTAATGTAAATTAGATATAATACAAAACATGGTTGAAGTAAAGCCGCTGTTTGCCTTAGACTCGATCGTGTTAATTAATTTTCTAAACGTTTCCAATACCAATTAATTTCCATCAAAACTTCCTTATGAAGTTTATAACATAATGTTGATGGAAAATTTAATAATATAAATTAATAAGTGACCAATTATTTATAGATTTTTATTACAGTCGATTTGTGTTTTTCTGCTTTTTTTAATAGCATAAGGCGGCAAACGAGCGATCGGAGCCATTTTCATGACCCTCGTAGAAGCTACACAGATGCAGCGCATCTGTGTTGTGTTCTCCTTTCCCCACTGTCTATGGGCCATCGGCTATTTACACATCGTATCTACAGCACAGCTGTCATTTTACGCCGGTGTCGTGTAAACGAGAGGTACTCCCCGGTCGTGACGGCCCAATTCGGCTGCATGCAAGCATGCATGATACAGTGAGGCACTCCCTCTTGCTACAATCACTGCAACTTTGGCTTCAATGCAGCATAGCACTACCTCTTACAAATCTATTAAAAATTACAATAGCAACCACATTGTATATCGTAGCTCTTACCCTGCGTATCGACTAATGCTTACATAGAGAAACAGGTTACCAGTACCGACCCGTACAGGTTATCTCGGCTAAGCTCTAGTTGGGCTAAACCTACCGTGAAGTATTTGTATTTTACTATTTATTACTATTAATTTGAGAACAATATTAAAATAGAAAGTATAAGTAATAAAATTGTAGGTAAGTATAAACGTAGCTTTACAAAACCCAGTAGCTAAACGATTTGTAGCCTTCTTAACTTTACAACCTTTAAAACTGCCGAGACATCCACTGGAGTTCAATCCATATACAATACCTTTATTTGGCCCTACGGCTTTCTAATTCTACTAATATTATAAATGCGAAAGTTTATGTTTGTTTGTTTGTTTGTTACTTTTTCACGCAAAAACTGGCGAATTGATTTTCATGAAATTTAGCACACACACAGAGGGTAACTTGGATTAACATACAGGATAGCTTTTATCTCGAAAAAATGTTCCGATGGGTTGCCATGGGATGATTTTCTATTTTCCACGAGATCGAAATTTACGCGGGTGTAACCGCAGGGCGCAGCTATGGAATTTCTGGAAATGACAATGAAATAGAATGAAACAGATTTTATAAGATGTTATGTTATTGCACGCGGCGGGTGCATCTAGCTAAATGTTTGTTTAATGAAAACGCCAAATACAACCTGAGGAATTCATAGCAAAACATCGATTTCATTAGCTTATGAAAATTACCATTATACAAGAGAATTATAGAATAGAATAGAATAGAATAGAATAGAATAGAATAGAATAGAATATACTTTATTTAGGTCTTCAGTAATTACTATTAGAATCTGCGCGATCGGATATATGAAAATACATGCTCTCACTTACACCGGCGTAAAGTGACAGATGTGCTGTCGCGTTTCATGCGGTGTCTAAGTAGCCGGTGGCCCGTGGAGGGTGGAGGAGGAAGAAAGGCAGCGCATCTGTATAATGTCTAAGCAATTGTCTATGGGCGTCGGTAGTGAAGAAAAAAAAGTGTGTAGGGACTGTGACGGCTCTAGCCGTAGCTCCTGGTTTCTCTGCTGACCCCATCAGGGAAATGGAGAGAAGCTGTGTTGTTGTTGTAGTATAATACAAATAAGATTCAACTACTAGTTAAATAGAAAAGTAAACATTCAAGCTAGAGAAATAATTCACCAGTACAATACAATACATATAGCTTAAATATATACGTATTCTGTTTAGTTAAAAACATGTTCCAAAGTTTGCTTTTAGCATACAAGGCATGAAACATGTGGTCTGGTGTACATATAGAATTTCTCAATTTCCTATCCTATCTTATTACTAAGATCTTCATCAAACATTCAAGGGTTGTATAAAGCCATTACTTCAATCTAGCAACAGATCAAGTTATAATAGAATATTGTTTTACTAACATGTATCATCAATATTATCATCAGGCTTTTCAGAATCATAAAATCCGAGACGCTACTTTATCCAACCAACTCCACAAACAAATGAGACTAATTGGGAACTTTTGAACGTTTCAAATACCACTAGTGGGTCGCCAGCGAAACTTTATAATTTCTATACTAAGAATATAAAGCTGAAGAGTTTATTTTTTTGTTTGAACGTGCTAATATCTGGAAGTACTGGTCCGAATTTAATTTTTTTTTTCTTTATTAATTAGTCCGTTTAGCAAGAAATGCTATAAACTTTTTAACCGACGGTGGTAAAAATCCGTTCTTTTTTGCGTGAAAAACGCGAACGGCGTCCGCTATGAAGACCAATAAAACATTTAAATACAATGGTGAACATATTTAGCGGAACGCAAAAAAAAGACTGCAAGATCATATGAAAACACATTTTTGTTGTACAATACATTTGATTATTATTCTGAATTAATTAAATTAACATTTTTGCATACATAAAAAATCACAAAATTAAAGCGAAAGAAACGAAATTAAAGACAATAAGGTCAGTGACTTAATTCTGAAGAGTTTTGACCTAACACAATGAAAACTAAAGAAAAGTTAATATTGTCCAAATGACTGGTTTTTTCACGATGGGTGATACAATCAGTATTTAGTGTTGCCACCTCTTGCTGTTAAAACTGCCTGCATGCGTCTGGGCATGCTCTGTATTAAATTGTCAATAAAATTTTGCGGCATTGAGTTCCATTCTTCAACCAATGCGGTTTTGAGGTCTCTTACGTTGACAGGTGATGGATTTCTTTGTTTAATTTGTCTTCCCAGTTTGTCCCAAACGTGTTCTATTGGATTTAGGTCTGGCGAGCGTGCCGGCCACCCCAAAACCTGGATTCCGACCTCATTAAGATATTCCGAAACTAATGCCGCAATGTGAGGTCGAGCGTTGTCATGCATTAGAAGAAAATTGTCTCCAATGAAAGGGGCAAAAGGCATCACAATCTGCTCTAAAATGTCGGTTACGTATCTTGCCGCAGTCAGGGAGCCGTTTTCTACGATGTGTAGCTCCGTCGTGCTCCTAAGCAAATACCGCCCCATACCATTACTGACCCTCCACCGTACGGCTCTCTCCCAATAATGTTACACTGAGCGTATCTTTCTCCGGGTCGTCGCCATACTTTGGTCCTTCTATCATCTGGTTTGAGACAAAATCTGGACTCATCACTAAAAAGAACTTTTCCCCAAGCGTCATTATTCCAATTTAGGTGGAAACGAGCAAAGCTGGCCCGAGCCACTCGATGACCTGCGGTGAGCTGTGGACCTCTGGCAGGCAAGTACGCCCCTATACCAGCTGCCTTCAGTCTTCTTCTGACGGTTTTGGTACTAATTATCACTTGTCGAACTTCCTGCAGCTTGTTTCGTGCCTCAGAAGAAGTCAAGGTACGGTTTCTGAGAACACTGCTGACAATAAATCTATCGTCTCTCTCTCTTGTTACTCTTTTGCGACCTTGTCCTTTACGCCTGGTATACTCTCCAGTCTGCCGGTATCGTTTAACATTGCGGAAAATCACAGACTTGGAAACATGTAATGTTTGAGCCACTTCATTGTAAGTGTAACCATTTTCAATTAAAGTTACAGCTTTAGAAACCAGATCAACGCTGAGATCCGGCATTATCGCCTAAATTTATCGAATTAAGTTCACTTCACTCAATAATGACAATTTTTCGTCAAAAAAACAACAGAAATAAAGTTTTTGTTAAAAACGTGTCTCAGAAATTAGCAGATAAACAAAAAAAAACAAATGAAATTTAAAATAGAATTATTTTTAAAATCATCTTTTTTTTTAATACATAATATTGGTATAGTGACCAGTACGAAAATATGAAAATATTTTCCGTTATTCGACCTTTTTTTTGCGTTCCCCTTAATATGTCCATGAGTGTATATTTTGGCAGTCAAATAGTTCAGTTTACGTTTTTTGACGACTGTCCATGCCCATGGAAATCCACATCATCATTCATCATTGAATCATCATGATCATTGAATCATTGAAAATTCACAAGCCATACTCGCTCACGTGACGCCATTGGTATCTGTATAGATGTGTTGCCTACGGTTAGTCATAGACTATGAACTGGATACCCATACCTTAGATGGTGTCTATGGTTAGGTACAGATGACATACTAGAGCGAAGGGTCACTGACAGGGCAAGCGTGGCGTTGCTAGTGATACCTAGGCAAGCTTATCACTGTTAGTAGAGAACTGCGGATAACCACTAAATATGTACGTCAGTATCACTATGTATCTCAGGCATCGGCTGTCAAATCTAATTTATCAAACCTGTCCTACTTCCTCTTGGCATATGTGTATGTAACAATATCATTGGAATTTTTTAATAAATTTTTTACTTTACCATTTTTCACAATTACCAACCCTTAAATTCACCATTCATTATATTATTAATAGTTGACCTAGTAATCTAATAATAATACAGTGAGTGGTTTAACAAATAGGGTGACCTGCCACGTAAAATGCATAACATTCTTCTTTTTGGGTCAGGTCGCCTCAAAAATCTTTAGGTAAAAGGCAGTGAAAATTATCGCAAAGAGGCAGTGTTTAAGTAAAATTTATGAAATACTTAAAAGGTCATGACTATCAAAATGTGTTCGTATTATCATCATATTAGTAATGTTGTTTTATTTTTCATATTTTTAGTGTCATAAATAAACATGTCTTAAAATAGATTATGTTCTAAAATGTTATTGATACTTATAAACAAACGTCAATAAATTCGAAAGACAGCTTTATCTACCTTGAAGTAAATACATTGCATCTTACAAGATTTATTTTCGAACTAGCTACGCCCGCGGTTTTACCCGTATAGGTTCCGATCCCGTGGAAATCGAGATAATATGAAGCCTATATTATGTTATTAGTAATATTCATGCAAAATTTGAAATGAATCCATGCAGAACTTTTTGAGTTTAGCCCGGACATACCTACAGACAAACAGACAAAAGTTCTAAAAACTATATTTATGGCCTCGATATCGATTGTAGATCACGCCCAAAGTACTCTATTAAAATAATATTCAATGCACAGTTTTGACTTTCTTACCATTATATTATATGTTATATAAGATATAGTATAAGATATAGTAGCCAAATTTGGTACCTTTCACACACCTCTCAGTGACACCTTAAACTTCTTCTGACGTAATCAGGTAAAAGGTATAAGCAACCAAAGACTTACGACTATTAAGTTGCTCTTAAAGCCTCCGGTGAAGACCAGATATCCAATCTCATGATCAAAGAAGCACGTAGAGTCGTAGGTTGCTCTCTCATTTTCAATCGATGCATTTATGAGGGCATTTTCCCAAAAATATGGCGGAAAGGTAATATAAAATTAATACTTAAACCGAATAAGCCAGCAGACGATCCAAATCATATCGTCCCATAACACTACTACCGAATCTAGGTAAATTACTTGAAAGGTACACTAGCAGCTGGGCTTCACCTGGCTGCACTCTATTTTCTTGGCTTATATAGTCATTACAATCTTGTACTGCCTCCCGCTTTGACTGGGGAGGGAAATTGGATTATATTCCTATTCCTCCTTTCATTTCTTCTGATTACATTCGTTGCAGGTCCCAAGACAGTTTTAGCTTTTCCCTCGGGCTCCCTGAGATCATATCAAAGGGTCGTTGTGGTTGCCGCTGATGATCCTGGCGACACAGGAGTAGCAGCGGTAGGAAAGAGTGGTGGGCCAAGCCCGTATTACTAAGTTGCTCTTCGTGTAGCATAAGCGGGATAACGATCACTGCAATACTTATATATAGAAAATAGTATATTCAAGAGAATATACTATTATTTCTTGTTAGTTTGATAAACATTACCAATTTGCCAAGCCGATTATTACCGACTAAGTTATTTGTTATTATACTAACAATAATATCTGTTGATTTATTACACTACGTTAGTCTGGCCCCGTGTTAAGTTTACCGTGTGTTAAGTGTTAAGTTTAGTTATAGTGTTTAGTTGTACCGTAAGGACATGTCCTACGGGTACTAGACAACGGAAATATATTTAATAAATGTTTATTAACTTGCGCTTCGGTTTCACGTTCATTATATTCGGATTACAGCTGCAAAGTTGCTCCTAGCGACGAACATGGGTGCTCTTAGTTCGGTCTGCTATTTACAGGCTTACAATGCAGTTCTCGTCTATTTTTACTTACTTATCAAGACTACGTCTAATTTTAATACAATAAAACTTACAAATAACTAAACCAAAAGGACTTTGTATGTATAATATGCGCAAAAGTCTTGATTGTTTATCGGTGCTTTCAAGGGCTTTTGGATTTTCATGGTTGGAGCATTTAGGGGTAATTGACGATTAAACCCCATTCAGTAATATATTAAATCCACAATTTATAGTAATATATTGTTTTGAACTGATAAATTAATTATTTATTGGGTACAAAATCAGCTTACAGTAACAGAGGTTGTGTACATTGTACATCACCATTCAATATGTTAATTGTTTAATTTGTATAATTATATCGAAAATTAATTTTTGATCGTGAATATTGGTGAGTGTTGAATATTTGATTTCATTTATAGTTAAAATAATATCAAACAGCAATGTTAATGACGTTTTCCTTGGTCTATTATTTAAATTAAAAATTAATTAAAAAAACATTTTCCAGTGGACCAAATTGTGAATCTAAACCATTCTCAAATCCCCTTCAACACGCACAAAACATTTCGTCAAAATCGGTCCAGCCGCTTAGGAGGAGTTCCGTGACATACACACGCACACAAGAAATCCCAATAATATTATAGATGTGAAAGTTTGTATGTTTGTATGTTTGTTAGTTTGTTTGTTACTCCTTCACGCAGAAACCGATTTTAACCCGCCATTGGTGACGTCAATTTGACTTACATAATTGGTGACCCCGGTCTCACAAACCGGGTTTTTCGAACTAAAATTTTGCCTATAAATAATTATTTATTTAACATATAGTTAGTTTAGTTTTGATTTAACATATATGTATGGCAATAAAACACAAGCATTTGTAAAATCACACCTCGTTTATTGTTACTAGAGAGTAATACTTAGGACACTAAAATCAACATGTTTATTTTTCATATGATTTATATAATTTAAAATTAACAACAATCTTAGACATTTACTTATTGAATCAGCCTTTTACAGTCCTGTAGAGCTCTGCTTGTAGAACTCTCTCTTAATATCTTATGGGGGCGTCTTTAGAGCAAGTCTACTTACTCTAGTATCCTGTAATTGCTTACTACAGACCTATGATTAAATCTTTGCCATCTGGCTGAACACTAGTAACTTCACCTCTTGGTTATAATGATACACTTGATGAATAAATATCGTTTATTGAGTCTTTAGTTTACATAGGACCACTTATATAATACCTCCTAAGCCTCAGAGTTCTCGGCTGGAGGTCCTCTTGAGTAATAATCATGTAATGAAAATCTTTCATTGTCAAAGTAGACAATACTAGAACGAGTTCTTAGTTTATAAGTTTAAATTTAAATCTATCTTTTTAATAAAAAGCTTACCTATTGCGGAGATTCTATTCTTTCATTCAACTAGTTTCTATAATATAAACATTGATTTATATTCCTATGCTAACGTAGTGCTAGACACACACTACAGTCCTATGACATTAGAAACTATTAAGAAATAACAAAAAAATATACTCTTCTAATAAAAAATCAAAAACCAAAAAAAAGTCATTATTACCTGAAGATTCTCGGTCACTCAAATCCTCGTGGATGTCCAAATTATTATCTGATACTAGATTTTCTGATTCTACGTCGCTTCCAGCTTCGCTATCCGATGATGTTTTTGATGGATCTTCATCAGGTCGTATGGCTTCTTGTAGGAGCGCTTCAAGACGACGTTGTTCATTTTCGTAAAACATTCTAATAGAAAATATAAGTATTTCTTACATATTTTTGTAAAATATCAATAAAATTGTACAAAAAGCTGAATAACTAAAAGTCTGATTAGTATTATAATCAAAATAACAGTAAATGTATCACTTACTTTTGCTTTAATTACAAAATTTACGAAATGTATGAAAATTCAACTTCGAATAATTTACTTACGTAGTTGGTGACGCCGGTCTCACGGACCAGGTTGAGGCTAAAACTCCTGGACCTGCGCCCGCGACGATGCCGCGGGGAGAAATAACGGTGAGGGATGTAAAATGAAGCAGCTACTCGAAATCGCAACACGCTTCGATGACGGGTCTAAAAGTTATTCACTTTTTTCGAATCACCCGGTCTCCCAGACATACACGTCACCAACGGCGGGTTAATGAGATTAGAGAGACAGAGGGTAACTTGGATTAACACATAGGATAGTTTTGTCGCGAAAAAATGTTCCTACGGGATGCCATGGGATGACTTTCTATTTTCTACGGGATTGAAATTTACGCGGGTGAAACCGAAGGACGCAGCTAGTATGTATATAAAGATGACATATAATAATAGTAAAGGTCTGAAAAAAATCTCAGCATATTGTAATACTTCAAGTTTTATAGATTTCGTAATTTAATTGATTATAGTAATTTATTTTATTTTAAATATGAGCAATGGATGTAATTTTTTATTTTTTATGTTAGATAGGTTAACCTATGTTTAGACGATTACATTACATAAAATATACGACCCATTATTTAACATTATGGTACAAAAAACAGCAGTGAGGGATCGCCGAAGAAGAAGAACATGATGTATTACAGACGGATTTGGTCGGGACGTCGGGGGTGGTATATCTCGCTCACATAATAACTCATCGAAGAACAACTATTCAGTCGCGTTTCATTTGCGAGTTTCCGGTGGCTCATCAGATGAGAGCAGGGAAGAAGAGCAAGACGTCTGCATAACAATAATGCGTTAGGTATGAAAAGGTTTTGACTGCAGCTTTATCCCTTATATTGCAAAAATGGGTTAAGTTAAGTGAACTAACACATTGAATTTTAAAATAAATTTCACTGCATAGGTTTGCTATAATATGTTTATTGGCCAGTATGTTAATTGATATCCTCCTATTTTGTTTACCTACCTAATATAAATTGACAGAAGAGATATTATAGATCGTCCCCTCAACTCTATGTAAATACTTAAAAAAACGCTATCCTTAATTCCGCCAGGTAGCTGTTAAATAAAGATATATTATTTCCTACGTTGTCCATAAAATTTAATAGTGGGGTGTTAGTATATAGGTATTATGTGGCTTTTGACAGATGAAGCTTATTAATAGCTCTCAAGCTCTCTTATGAATATACACACACGGTTTGTCATTCTAAAGTTAGTATTGCCTCATTTATACAATGATGATTTATTTAAATGATGATTTTCTTTTGTATCACTGTAAAAATTTCTAGCTATCTAATCTGGCAGCTTGCTGGTGTTTTAAAAATAATCCTTTATATAATCGTTCCATAAAATCCTTGTGAGCGTGTGGAACGTGTATTTTATGGTTGGTATTTTATTAGGAGTCGGTCGATATGCTGGCAATGTACATTAGAGATTTAATTAAAAACTGGTCTCGAACTCCCCGATAAAAGTTATGCCTTTGTGACACTTATTTGTTGAACATGTAACCGCAAATTTCTCGCCGTTCGAATTCATGTTATAATGTGATAGTATTTTATTTGCGTATTACTTATTGAAACTTAGCTTAGATTTACAATGCTCATTGATATTTTATCACTTGTAACAAATATGAATATAAAAGAACTAACCGCTTTGAATTTTTAATATGTTGAATTCAGAATTTAAAAATTTTTAGTAAGAGGTAGTGCATAGTACTTAGCAGCCAAATTTGCCGGCACAACCGCGGAGATATCTTTAGCTCCCATGATACCTAGTGGTAGCTATGCTGTCGCGTTTCCTGCGGTTTGTGACTTTCCAGTGGCCGTTGGCGGGAAGAAGAGGAAGAGGAGGAAGGTCCAATCTTAAATATTATTCTCATCAATTAAAAAAAATATTTATAAGATTAAAAACGATTATTAAAAATTCCTACAACACTGTTTTAGGTTTTGACTCGGGATTGGAATCCTTACGAGTGAGTGAGTCCTAAGATTGTGTGGGCTGGAACTATACAATTTATCAACCATGGTCGACCATATCTGATGACAGTTCTTTCATATCACTGTAACATTATTGATCATAATATTATGAATGATAATGTTCATGTTACTTAAAATATTATCTTAAGGCCCAGGTGTAAGTTTTATGAGTTTGTCTGAAAGTGTTTGTCTCTAAACAGTTTTACCGTGTCTGAAAAACATTTTTACAATTGGTGTATCTAATCCATTGTTTGAAAAGCTTTAAGTAACGTCATGCAGAAAGAGCTTAACGAAAAGAAAACAACAGGAAATTGTGACAATTTACGCCCAGAAAAACAAGAAACGTAAGAATGTTCTTTAGAATATTTAAAAAAATGGAAAAATCGTGTGTCATGGTAATTGCAGTCAAATTCCTACAAACCAATGTTTATAAAATATTCCTTGTGTATTCAGCAAGTTTAAGAATAGGAAGTAAAGTATAATTTTACTCGAATTTACTCGGTATTGAAAATTATTCAGGTGAAACAGCAAGGCATACTGTTCATAAATAAATTATGTAAAGTGTTCTTGGCCGTCTTAGGTCGTCATACTGTATGCTGATTGTTTTAACTTATAACCTTTTTTTATTTAATCTAAAGTATAATAATAAGGCAAAGTACAATCTATGGTAACAATTGTGTGGGGGCTTGCGTGCCTCTGCGATACCTAAGGCTATAACGGACAAGGCTACCAATACTGGAAAGGCTTGGGGCGAGAGGCCAGTCTAAGATCAGCTCAGCTGGAGGATCCTCCACCCATCCCTCTGAATCAGCAGATGGTGGTGAGAAGTGGGACAACTGGCGGGTCCGATTTTGGAAAAATGGTCCGAAATCGGATATGGTGGCGTGATCCTGCAACATTTATTCATCCATCATTTTTCCACTTTGGAAGCGTGTATCTTTCAAACAATTGATTTTGACGAAAAATGGTTTAAATAACCTTCATGTCATTTTTAAAGATCTAATCATACATAAATATAGTAACAAAAGATGATTTCTGAGTAGGTAGGGGAATGTGGGGTGACACCGTATAGTTAAGAAGTAATTACTGTAAATTAATATTAGTGTTATATATTAAAAAAAAAACAATCACATATTATTGAGCATACATTTGGTAATACTTTGGCTAGAAATTGTTTAAAATAAATCTTAATTATAGGAACTATAACCAATTTTATAAAAAAAATAATATCCGATTTCACCCCATACCCATGGGTAAAACCAGATAGGCATTTATTTTTAAAGGGGTGAATACAGATACCGGTAAAATAGAGAATAATCAAATTATTGACAATTTTTGCATATATAAAATATTAATTCAGACTCGGAGCATCCAATGCAACTTTCGTGAGCCCATTTCAGACATGTTGTGCATTGATACCACCCATAGACTTGGTATTGCTATATTTTTCCCCACAAGCCAAACATTCTGAATCTTTTTGATAATTTTCTTTATTGGTCCTTTTACCAACACCTTTGCCTTTCCCTTTCATTTTAATTTTACCAATTAATCGTTGGGCCTTTTCAACCAGATCGTTTTTATAAGGGGATTCAGTCAAAACATCTGTTTTTCATTGACGTGTCGATGGCTGTATAGTCTTGTTGATATGAGGAACCGGCAAGATATCACTTGGCGAGACTAAATGGATAATGGATTGGATTTTCCACTTTGATCTTCTTTATGCGGTCTTCTAAAGAACTCTTGGGTATATTGTATGTATGTGATGCTCGAAGATATCCCATTCTGCCCTCAATTACTGAATTTATTGCCAAAAGCATATCAGACTCTAGCCATTGTAGCCTGTTTGATTTTTTTATGTATGTACGTGACATGATGAATCTGTGAGTTTAATAAAACAAAATAAGTACTTTCTTCAAAGACATAAAATTATTATTTACATATTATAGCTACGACAAAAATAATAAGGTAAAATAGAAACTGACTCTAGTATTGGGGTGAATTCGGATACCCGATAACACCCCGTCCGCTTGTACCCCACAGGTACCATAGTCAAAAACATATTATTTGCTAATAGGTTTGGCATACCTTTTTGTTTACACTAAATTGCGTTTTATTAACTTTATTATGTCTATTTTCATAAAAAAACAAAACTCTATGTCTTTACACGTTTATATCAAATGATAAAACAGTAAACTTGACAAGAAATTAGATCACTTACCTTTGTTTTCGTTTTTTCGTATAGACGCTCGCGCTGCGATGTTGTCGTCGTCGCCATTTGTAATTGCACTGAACGAGTGCTCGCGAGAGTCACGGTGCTAGTGAAAATAAGATAGCGATATTGGGAGTAATGAAATAGCAACTATCTGCTTTTACCCCATGTCCGGATTTCCCCCTCCTTCCCATACACACAATCAATGAATTGTGGTTAAATTCTTGCTACTCTCTTAATTAATTTTAAAATATTATAAATTTCATAGGCTTATTTAAGATAGTGGTTGAATTACAGAAATGGTGCGATCTAAATATAACGAATGCTTGCAATAGAAACGTGTTTTTTTAAAGAATGACTTCTTCAAAAAACACGCAACATAATTTTAAAAGAAAAGCCACCTATCCAGAGCAGGAAGTTTTTTTTCTGGTACATTAATTTGTCAAAATTGACAGCGTTTGGCGTGTGTCGCATCTACCGAGAACTACTGGAGCTTTTTTCCAATTACCAAAACTGCATCAGCAACAATTTAGATTTTTTAAGCGGTAGATAAATATAGGACATAATTTATTAAAGAATTGACGTACTTTAATTTCTAAGAAATGCTAACAGTGTTATGTGGACCGGACAAATAAATATTTCACTAATAATAGTTTCCTTTCCTAGCTATATTTATGCTTTCGTTTAAAAATAATATGCTAGAAGCATTTGTACACGCTACATCTTCATGCATGCAGTTAACAATATTTAAATAGTTATTATTAAAATCTCGTGTCAATGTGTTTATGTTGGAAAAAGGATCGATTCTTATTATTTTTTTTATTAAAAGTGTATAATATTTAAAAAAAAATATCTCAATATTTCCACAGAATAGAATATACAATGTGTTTCAGTACCGGTGTCGGAGACTTTAATGGTATAAAATATGGCATTTATGGCATTATAGAAACAGATTTTCGCGATGCACTTCTAGAGCTACCATTAAATTACAGGAGTGGGATGCTACTGCAGCTGGATGGTGCTCCGGCCCACTTTGCAGCAAGCGTGCGATGGATTGGGCGTGGTGGAAACATCTCTTGGCCTCCCCGTTCACCGGACTTAACCAAACTTGACTTTTTTGTGGGGCACAATGAAGCAAAGAGTTTATATCGACGTGCCAAATACGCGTGAAGAATTAATACATAACATTTTGCAAGCTGGGAATGAATTACGAGAAAACAAGGATATGATGCGACATTCTACACAAAATGTATCACTACGAGCTATGGCATGTCTGCAACATCACGGAGATCACTTTGAGCAATGGTTGTAACTACATTACAATGTATATTGCATATTAAATTACTTTGGTACACACTTTTGCATTTTTTTCAACTGCCCCATAGATAAGCAATAAAAAGGGTCTTATAAAAAAATTTGTAACTTCTAAACTATCTTACTGGGAGCAAAAAAGTGTAGTATTAAATTGTAGAAAACATTCTCTTCTATCGTTTTAAAATAAAAAATAAGCAGTTTAATGTGCTAGATTTTTCACAAAAAGCCAATTATTAAAAAAATACACAAAAAATTTTCTAAATTTTTAGTTTTAAATATTTTTTAAAATTTCTTTTTTCATAATACTTAAAACATAATGGATGTGTTATTATTGTCTACACGTTAGGCTATCGAATGAGACCTTTTTTATAAATATACGACATTAACACGACTAGTGGTGGTCGAATTAGTACGAGAGCCCGGTTTTGGTAACTAAAAAAACAAAATGGCGGCCAATTTACAACCGTGAGGTCAAAAACTAATTCAAACAGCAATTTGTCGATGAAAAATGCCATATTTTATACCATTAAAGTCTCCGACACCGGTACTGAAACACATTGTATATAACTAAAAACTAGTGTACCTATATAAACTAATTAAAAACTAACTAAAAATAGCTATTTGTTTATATAGGTATAGTTTTACAATGGCAGTTTTTATTTCATTTCATATTATTTTCACTTTTTTAGTTATTCAAATTTCAATTAAGATTTATAAATTCGTAATTGCCCTGTCAAACTGTAATTGAAAAAAGTAATTAAGATATATATTGTGACATAGGGACCTCTTTGCCACAATGAGTATACTTTCTTATGAAAGAAAGCATATTCATTTAAATTTTAAATATTAGAATGTGTCGCTTTTGACACGTTCAATAAATTTTCATTACGCTTTGGGTCTCGGGGAAGAATAAGGGAACTTGAGAAAAAGACGACGAATATGAGTTAGCCTAGGTCTTAAATAATTTTAATGTGAATTGTAATTTCGGGAATGAATAAATAAAGTATATTCACAAAGTTTCGAAAATCTTTTATTAAGCCAGCTGGCAATAGTATAGCATAGGCAGTTGATCTACATAGATAGGTAGTAACATTACAAATAGGTGACCCTGCGTAGCTGGACGCTACGCCCCGACGAAGTATCCAGCACAGGTGCCACATCGATGTGACATAGGGACCTCTTTGCCACAATGAGTATACTTTCTTATGAAAGAAAGCATATTCATTTAAATTTTAAATATTAGAATGTGTCGCTTTTGACACGTTCAATAAATTTTCATTACGCTTTGGGTCTCGGGGAAGAATAAGGGAACTTGAGAAAAAGACGACGAATATGAGTTAGCCTAGGTCTTAAGTAATTTTAATGTGAATTGTAATTCGGGAATGAATAAATAAAGTATATTCATAAAGTTTCGAAAATCTTTTATTAAGCCAGCTGGCAATAGTATAGCATAGGCAGTTGATCTACATAGATAGGTAGTAAGACTACAAATAGGTGACCCTGCGTAGCTGGACGCTACGCCCCGGCGAAGTATCCAGCCCAGGTGCCACAATATCTATACTCTTGAGAGGGCTATAAAAAATTAATCAAGTGTAAGACTATAAAAATATCAAATACTCATTTTATATTTATTTTATCCTCATTATCAGCTCCATTCAATCCCCATCACAGCTAATTTAAATCGAGCCATAGTAAATTTTAAAATGGTAATGTAAATTACTAGTGATCCATCAGTTTTGCATGGGTAAAGGTAACTTACAAGAAAAGATGGTTGAAATATACTTTTAAAATAGTCTGGTGAATTTTATTAAAATTTTATTTTCGTTTTATTACAGGCTTCAGGTCCGAGTGTACACCGTCGACGACGACCTTAATGTCTCTCATAACGTAGGACGTTAGAAAAATAGGGTTATGTAAAACTACGTCGTCGGAATTGTGCAATAAGGTCAGGTTCCCATCCTGACACCTACTGTCGTCACTAATGCATTCGAATCGGACCTGCCAATGGTCGTAATCTACGACGCCATCTGCTGGTTCAGAGGAACTGGTGAAAGACTCCGCAGCTGAGCTGCTCTTAGTCTGATCTCTCCCCCAAGCCTGTCCGGTGTGGGTAGTCCTGTCTGACGTAGAGAGTTTTGGGGACACAGTGGTATGCAAGGCAATACACAGCTGGTGGTGCTCCTTTGCCTTCCACAGGCTCGCTAGTTGATAATTGTTTTCATAATAAGTAGGACGGGTCCAAGCGGTTTCTTTTTTTTTGGGATCAGGTGCATGAAGGTGTTTTTCCTTCTTTCGAACGGTGATAACAGAATAGGACTACCAGAAAATACGCGAAAGAGAGATCACACATCCTACTAGGTTTTGAAATAGTTTTTAGTGTAATATTATGTAGCTAAATAATTAGCTATGTCGGTGACTCCATGCAAATTACTTAGTATGAAAATTCCTATTTTAAATAAGATTTAAATAAACGTGGAACAATTTCTTCCAAACTATATATTTATCAATATTATAGATAATTAAGTTAATATATCCACTTTAACGAACGATGATATTATCGTTTACAAGACTTGTCATTTTATAATATAGGTATTCGATATATGGTTCAGAAAGTAAAGTAGTTTTTTTTGACAAAGTTTTGAAAATAATGTTTTTCACCTAACTTCTCAAGCTCGGTGGGTGCCCTTTGTAATATGAAGAAAGAAGCGGCATTTTTGTCATATTTTCCGTTAACTTTAGCAGCGTGAAGTGAAAACGTTGTTTGAGCCAGAAAGAAATAAACCGATGTGTAGGTACAAAAGAGATGAGTCGACAGTACGTACGCCGTAAAAAATAATAATAAAATTTTATAAGCGTGGAATATTGCATATTATTTAAGGCAAACATTTTCAAATTAAATGAATTTTATTTTATACCTACGTACTTTTAGGCGCCTATTTTCAAATTAAGTAATTAATTTTGATAACTGGTTGATTGAAATTGCATTTGGAAACGGAACATGTGGCTCGTGACATCAACGACGTGCAATGCAGATTTCAGGTAAGCACATTTTCATCTGAAGGAAGAACTCGAAGTTGCCGACAATTTCAGGATACAATAAAAACTACAAGCGATTGTAGAAAATGAATACACTCAAATTAGCACAGCAATTACGGCTAGAAGTAGTTTTTGGTATTTGCTTTAATAAATCCATCCATCAGAAGGATTCTAGAAACCGAAAAATGTCAACTTCATTGTACAAAGGACCCAGAAGGAGTTTTAACCACTTTGTTACTCGTTATTAAAAAATATCTCTTTTTGACGACCCCAAGGAATCATAATGTTCACTAGACCCACTAGCTGACCTAAGACAATGTTCCAAACCATGACTGTCGAGTCACTAATTGGTGGGAGTTTGTATTGTTTATCACAAATTCTTAACGTTGATTAGCTATGCAGCACTGCGAGGAACTGGACATTATCGCGTCGTATCATTCCCATTATCAGAAACTAGCATATTTTAACTAACGAAGTGGTCATGGGACTTCTCTCTTCTCAACACCAAGCCCCATAGATAATCCGGCACGTGTTGGAAAGTGAAAAAAGTAGAAGATTCACGTTTTATAATTTATATCATCCGATATAGCATTTTGTAAATTGATTGAAATATTAAATTAATCTCGAAAATGTCAAAAAAATTATTTCATCTGAGAGCTTTTATCAAAAACATTGCCGACTACATTTAAAACATAGCGTTAAATAACACTTATTGAGTGAGACATTTGTTTCAGGCTTTAAAAAGTCCTCAATTCGGTCATCCAATGGCTACCATATCTATCTTAAAATTTGAGAAAAAAGTAATATAGGTGGAATTTTCATAAGCTGTTTAGACGAATATAGATCAATATTCATCAAATTAATAGCGTTACTTATGTTTTTAATTTCGTACACATTACTTTTGGATTTTACACCATACAAAATGTCATGACCATAAAATGCCAGCCATGGACTTAAACAACATTTAATCCTAAATTCTGTTCGGAATAAAAGGAATCATATAATTATTTTTATGTTTGTTGACCTCCGGAAAAACTGTAAGGATTATTATGGTTAGGGCGGCATCTTACGTGGACCATTAGTTGTTGATCACCGTTCAGGAAACTGCTGTTCTCGAACTTTTTCCAGTAGACTGAACATTAAGAAAGTTTTTTGAGTAGGTACTTCATTTTACCGCTTCTTTTATTGCATGCGGTAATCATCAATTAATCTTTATAATTAATCCTTGATAAATAGCAGTAAGAATAAATGTTGTCGTTATATTATACGTACCCTATAACAACGCCCATTAATTTCGTTCACGCAATTGAATTATTAAAATCTATAAGTTGGTCTGTCTGTTCGTTGCTTACCTACTAACCTACAAATAGACGGCTCAAATAATGTGAAAAAAAATGTATTTTCAGTAGGTAATAAATTTTCATAAGGGAGTACGTGAGTGAATATGACTCATGTATTGCCTCACGTATTTCCCGAATGCAATGCCAAGAAATGCGTTTCCGTTTATTTAGCATTATTTTATTCATAGGCCTAAGAGAAAAACATTCATTATTATAATTGACTAGTACCTGTATACCACCATACATTTAAAAAAACACTCCGAAGAATTAAGAACCTCCCACATTCTTGAAGTCCGAGTCGTGCAAGTCGAGTTTTGCAGATGTCTATGGGTGGCAGTAGTCATCTACTATCTGCTCGTTTGCCTCTTATCCTAAAAAAAAACATATCCAGACCACATAGGTCGACCATCGAGCAATCGACTGAGATGAATGCGAATAGTAAGAATTGAACCGTCTTCTCGTTCGTTGAAAGAGTCCATAATTTAGCAGAGGACCGAGTTACCAGTTCTTTTATTTTATCTATCCATCCATCTATGTGCTCCTCGTTTATTGTCTGCAGAACCTTCCTACATTCCAACTTGTTTGGCCACATTCAGTTTCCACCATTTCCCTTTTCATATAGAGTGGTACAAAAATATCTTTATTAATTTTCTTTCATCTATTATTATTTTGTTACATTATTCAAAAATAATATCTCTGATAGTGAAAGTATCGTAATTTTTTTTTCTGCCACGTATGCCTGCTCTTGACCCATCCGCTCTTCTTGACTTGCCATTCTAACAACTTTATTGAAACTTGATTTCAGTTCTACTTACTTTTACTACATACTACTTCAGATAATAAGACACATCCTAATTTCCTCAAAAGAAAATTTTAAAACGTACTTTTTGTGATATTATGAATCACAAACATTTAAACGCCAATTCCGGGTGTGGACTGACCGTGAATATTTCCAAATAAAGCTTATATTATAAGCTTTATTTGAAAAAAGTAATAAAGCTTATTTAAGCTTTATTTGGAAATGTAATAAAGCTTATTTAAGCTTTATTCGAAAATATTTCACGAATGTCGTCATTTCAAGTACTGAAGTGCCTGTTTATTCTTTGTATTTAAAACACTGAAAACAATTTAAATTGCCTATCAGTAACGCAAAAACGAAGAAGGTAAAATATACTTCAATGATCCTACTATTAGGAAAAGCATTTAAAATTCTTTGATGAATTACTTTTTAGAGCAAAATAGCATAAAACAGTAATTGACATCCTTACTCAAGTTTATACTTATAAAACTATTTCTATCTCTTTCTCCCGGTTCGATTCGGCTACAAACCGACAATGACATTTTTTTTAATTTATAAAAAAACTAATATCCTGGAGGAAAGCCAGCGAAAATACGGATTAAATCTTTTTATCCTGAAAAAAAGTGTAATACTTTTAAGCCAGATTTTTACACCCAGCCACGAATATTATTATATAATTTAATTTCAAAAAATCAATAAAAGTTTAATTATATAATAAAATAAAATGTTTTATATTATATTGTAGACTAACTACTAATAGTCTATATTACATAGGTATATAATTAATTAATTATAACAAAACAACATTTGTTTTTTATAAATTAATTAATTTCTCTAATTCTAATAACATTCTTTGAAAAGATATATATTTTAAATTTATAGCTAGACTAAATATTAGAATAATTGCTAGGAGTGGGGCATGGTAATAAAATAGATATGTTCCTTAAATACACTACATTTTAATACCGATCATTACTAACAAATCTATTGGTCTAAGATCCCACCTTTACTGACCTCCCTTTACCGAGCTGGTGGGACGAAAAGTATTTTATATTTAATTAAATATGTCATGTATATTGCAAATGGGTTGCCTAAAAAAATCAGAATATGATTAATTAACGACTACATATGGAGTTCCACAATAATATATTTCTTAAATAATATGTTAATGACAACGTCAAAGTAACGAATCAAAATTACATTATTTGCTGACAAATAGCACGATTCTATTTATAAAAAATAACGTAACAAATATGGAATCAAATGATCAATCAATGACAATACTATGTTTATTATTATATTCTAAAAAATATACTACACTAATCATAACAAATTCGTTTGTTGTAATAAGATTTTGAATGAGGTTGTGCCGTAGTTGATTTGGGGGATGAATGAATAAATAACATCTGGTTATTTGGATGATTGTGGGCGAAGGATGTCATCAATAGGCCACATTTACCCCCGCGATTCCATATAATATGAATTCGTTACCATCCTATATACAAACGCATATAAATACTCACAAGATAGTTTAAGGCTATTTTACATGTTTAACAGGAACATGACAAGCATATTGTTATCAAACCAGCCTGTGTTGCATTGCTACATCCATGGAACTATAATGAAACTATTATGAAATTAAAATCTTTAGGCAAGAAATTTACAGCAACTTTCTAGCAAACTAAGTTGTTTCACAGTCTGATGAATAGTTTCGAAATGTACACCGAAGAAAATATACCTACAATGTAAATTTCTAATTTTGCAGAATATTTACTAAAGTTGTTGTAGATTTTCTGTTCTAGTAAACCAATAAATGTCACACTAACATATCGCCAGAAAATGGTGAAAAAGCCATTGAGAAAAATCGATAAGTCAAGTTTGTTTAACCCTCAAAACCCTTAACCCGCCCTAATGTCAAGAGTGGCGTGTTAAGCCGGCGCGGTGTCAAGCCGAGACGATCACCATATTTAAGCACGGGTTGTATTTAAGCTAAGGATATTGTCGCCTTTAGGTATGTATATAAGCATTTGAGATAGCTACACTCCGTTTGGACATTTGTAACGGTTGTAATCTGTACGAAGATATATGGAAACACTTAACATCATCAGATAACTAAATTAACATTCCAAACAGATAACCAGACACGTTACTCATACCACGTAAACCGTACAAATAAGAGTAATTATGATAATTTCCAACAATTTATTTATTCAAATAATTAATTAGGTAATCGTTAGTTCAGATTTTTGTCAAACATATTATTGAGTCTCGTAATTTATTATTTATTGAATAAATAAATATTATATTATAGAGAAAGTAATAATAATTAATTCAAATGCATGATGCGTTATTCCTTAGCCTCTTAGTAGGCATGTGAAACAGGCCTACTTGACAATAAAATATTTTATCTACACTAATGTTGTAACATTCTACTTATGTTTTCAATACTT
>LUGF01015740.1:61289-75104 GCA_001625245.1 Calycopis cecrops | reverse complement strand
GGGGCAAACGGGCAGTCGGAACTATATTCATGACTACCTATGCCCATAGACATCCACATAGAGGCTGCACAAATGCGCTGTCCTCCTTTGTCCCCTCACCTCCATGGGCCACCGGCTACTCACACACCGCACGATACGCGACAGCGCAGCTGTCACTTTACGCCGGTTTCGTGTGAGCCAGAGGTACGTCCCCGGTCGTGCCGGACCTGCAGTAAGGCACTACCTCTTACTTTAACTTTACTCAAATGTTACATTGTAATAAAACTATTTTAACGAATTTTATAGCGGTTTATTTAAGTACTTTACAGTCCCTAATATTTTCTTAGGGTACAATAGGGATTGTAAAATACTAAATTTTCGATCCTCAAATCACATAAGTTTTACAACTTCAATAATACATTATGATAAAGTATTATTTTCTCATGTATTTTTAACGTAATTTATCCTGTCTGTAATATATTTGTAAGTATTTACAGAACAAATGATTACATCACATTTTTAAGTAATGTTGAATAAATACATGCACAAAGGGCGTCGTTGTGTGCGCGCAGACTGCATATCCGTGTGTATCCGTCTGGACTTGCATGTGTGGGTGCACCCTTCCCGTCGCGCAAAGGTTCATTCTGTGACTTATAAAATCTACTTTAGTAGGTATTCCCTTGTGTTAAGGTTGGTTTTCCTTTGATTTTCGCTTGGTTTATCGCAAGGATATTTGTCGGCTGCTATTTTGAACGCGTCCGATGCGGCGTGTGCACTTGCATGTGTGCGTTCACCTTGAAAAGCGCCAGTTCTTTGTGCAATGGGTTATTCGGTTAATGGCATCAAGAAAGTCAATGGCGCGGGATGGCCGTACCGTCGGCAAATTAGCATTTCGTACGTATTAGGGAATGTTTTATCAACATACAATTAGTTTTTAGTAAGAGTGCTACACTGCATGCATGTAGTCCGACCGGCAACACCGAGGAGGTACCTCTGGCTTCCAAACCGGCGTAAAGTGGCAGCTGTGCTGTCGCGTTCAGTGCGGTACTTAAGTAGCCGGTGGCCCGTAGAGGGGGGAGGAGAAAGGAGGGCAACGCATCTGTTTATCTCTATATGTCTACGGGCCTTGGTAGTCATGAAAATGACATCGACTGCTCGATTGCCCCCTTTTATACGATAAAAAAATGTATTGCTTAATGTTACTTGCGGTTATGAATCAATGATAATACAAATGTAAACAAGTTATACTGATTGTAATCTTATGATAAAATCATTTAAAGGATTTTTATTAAATATTCCATTGTAAAGTAATCTAAATTATGGAAACACTAGCTGCGCACCGAGATTTTACCCGCGTAAATTTCTATCCCGTGGAAAATCATCCCATGGCATCCCACAGGAACATTTCTGGGATAAAAACTATCCTATGTATTAATCGAAGTTACTTTCTATGTGTGTAACAAATTTCATGAAAATCGGAACCAAACAAACAAACATACAAATTTTCGCATTTATAATATTAGTAGGATCGCAGTAGAATAAAAGAAGTAGGTTGTTGTATTTAGGAAAAGGTGGAGCCATTGATGCATTCTAACTGGATCGGTTCGGCACGACCTGCTTGTAACTGGCCCATTTAAGAAACGAGAGCAACGTATCTACAACTTGCTTTAAACAATTCTACCAGACTTGACTGTGGTAGCGGTCACGATTAGGGTAATTATTCCAGAAGTGACTTCGTAACGTACACGGCTTTTGTTACAAATATGACCATTACAGATATGAATCAGTTAACGCAAACAGAGTTTGACATCAAGCTTTGTGTCTTTGTAGGGGATAAACAAAGTCATTCCAGGTGGCTTTCACAGCGCATATGATCTTTAACACGATGGACTTTATTCCATATTTGACTACATAGAGTACAGCTTCAGACACAAACATGGCCTGCAATCCAGACCTGACTACGTAGCCCACACGGCCTTTGATACATATGGCCTCCAATTCAGACCTAACTTCGTAGCGCACGCGGTATTTGATATACACATGGCCTGCAATCCAAACCTGACTACGTAGCGCACGCGGCCACATACACATGGCCTCCAATCCAAACCTGACTACGTAGCGCACGCGGCCACATACACATGGCCTCCAATCCAAACCTGACTACGTAGCGCACGCGGCCACATACACATCGCCTCCAATCCAGACCCGACTACGTAGCGCACGCGGCCTTTGACATAATCATGGCCAGATGTGTCACGTGACTTCGTAGCGACCTACGTAGCACCGTTACGTATTATTATTCCAGCCAGTTCATTATGTTGCCCTTTGCATAGTCTGCGTTATCAGTGGAGTGTCATAATTAATATTAATTACACAATTCAATCCGGTAATTTATGATGGCCAGACGTGTCGGTGGCTTTTTATCAGGTTAATAAAGTTTGAAGTATAATAATATTTATGTCTACGCGGGAATGTGTTTAGCATGACGTGTGGGTTCAGATGTTAGTCAGAGGTAGAATGCATTGCAGCTGACGTCACGACGGGGGAGGTACCTCTTGGTCATATATCGCTCCAAAGTGACAACTGTCACGTTTCGCTTGTAAATTGTAGGGTAGGAGGGTCAATAGGTGAAGCACACGTCTGCATACCAACTGTGCGGATGTCTGTGTGCGTCGGTAGTCAAAAAGCCCCAATATCCGTATGCCCTTGAACCCTTCAAGGTATTCAAAAACAACGAAGCGAGTTCTGATCTACAGAGGTCATATGAGTCAGCATAATTTAAATTGCATTTTTATTTTACCAGAAACCGCCATTAGTGGTGGGATCCTCTTGTGCTGCAGGGTCGACTACTGGATCGGACTTGAAAGAATTATTGAGATTTCTAATGTTCAGTTCGGATTTGACAAATTTTGAATAACAGACCAGACTCAGAAACTTTTTGAAGCAGGAGAGGTGGTATTCTCTATAAAAGCGCCTTGTCCTGCACGTCATTTCTCTCCGGTCGTGTCGGACTGCCGTCTCAGGCATAGGACAACGTGGTAACAGAGAGTGCACATGTATAGTATTGTATATCACGCGCTTATTTATTATATTCAACTTGCATAGTAGCAGTGCTGTATTAAAAGGATCTAGGTACATTATGTAGAACTAGCTGTACCCCCCGGTTTCACCCCACTATTTTAGCATTTAGGGACTAAATTTCAAAAATTCTTTTATACTTCTCACTTGCATCATGAAGCTGTACCCAATTGGAAGTTTCTAGGTTTCTAGGTCTGAAAGCACAGCCGAAACTAATGTTAGATTCGGCTGTGCTTTAAAATACAATTCACTACGTATACATACAAAAATCTGAGAGATTTGTCTATAGATTATTTGTATTATTTAGAAGAATATACAATGTACAAATATCTAATATATAAAATTCTCGTGTCACAGTTTTCGTTGCCATACTCCTCCGAAACGGCTTGACCGATTCTCATGAAATTTTGTGAGTATATTGAGTAGGTTTGAGAATTGGCCAACATCTATTTTTCATCCCTATATTCCCACGGGATCGAAAGTTACGCGGGTGAAACCGCGGGGCGCAGCTAGTATATACATATGAGGACTTGTTTGCGCGTCTGCTGTCCGTACGTTACGTCTCGAAATACCCAGTTGGGCGCCCCGCGGCTCGCCCCGCGTGGGACACGGCAGTCGCCAGTGTGTGTTGCGGTAGGTCGGTACCGTTCGCTGCAGTTTGGAGTACTCAACGGTATTCGCCGACAGATGGCGCGCCCGCAAAAAGTACAAAATTCGTACATGACATGCGGCCAATGAACAAAGAATGTTTTAATATTAAATTAAAATGCCGACGGACAAATTATTTTTTTTGTAACTTAAAGAGTTGCATGTTTAATAGAATTTATACAGAAATATATATATTCAACTTTTTAAATTAGAACTTCTAGATAATAAACACTTTTAAACCTTTAGTACGGTACGAATAACTGCTTTTGTTACACAATTAATAAAAGTAGAAATTTAATTGAAAAAGTGTCTAAATTCTTATGATTACTAATAAGTACAATACTTAAACATAATAAATCACTAGACGATCCAAATGTATGCATGCATTAATGCATGAAGAAATAATGTTAGAAAAAAAGAAATGAATAGTGTCTAGACTTTAAGTCGTCAAAAACTATGTGAGGGGTATCAAGTAAGCGTAAAGTACTTCGAAGATTGCGGAGGCCCATTTCAGCTGAAATGCAGCGTTTTTATATAGTACAGGGGGCAAACGAGCAGCCAGGTGACCGAGATAAAGGCGATTCCCGACGCCTACAGACATGTGCAACACTAGGGGTTTTGCAGTTGCGTTGCCGGATTTATATTTTAGAATGCCTACATAGTATTAATATACTTCTTACTAACATTCGCTTATAACTACCTAATCTTACCCACGTTTAAATATAGTTCATCCATCTATCTACAAATAATAAAACGGAGCTCAAATGGAGCTGGACTGGACATGTCTGCCGCAGACCTGACGAGTCTTGGGCCAAAATTGCCACTTTATGAGACCCAGACTTAAAGAGGCGACGCGGGAGACCAAAAAGGAGATGGCGAGATGAACTCCACGTATAGGAATCTGCCTGATTGGCGTGATGCAGCTCTGAACAAAGAAAAATGGACAGAACAGCATCATGTATCAACGCACAGCCGAAACCACTGAACGGTTCTGGCCGAAATTTGGCATGCAGGTAGATGTTATGACGTAGGCATTCGCTAAGAAAGCATTAGGGGGTGAAATAGAGTGTTGAAGCTTATATGGATTTCCTAGAAATTAAACGCGGGTGAAACCGCGGGGCACAGCTAGTCTTACAAGGCATTGCTATGTTTTACTACTACCCGCTTTGACTGAATTACTTCCTATCCCTGTTTATTCTGATTAATTCGCTGCCCAAGACAGTTTTACCTTTTCCCTCGGGCTCCCTGCGCTCATATAATCATAGTGGTCGCCCTGGCGACACAGGAGTATCAGCGGTGGGAATAAATGATGGACCAAACCCTATAAAAAAGTACATGTATCAAAAAAAGAATTTTCCCAGTGACACAAAACAAACTGCATACATTTTCCGCAAACACAAAATCATTAATTTCCAAACTCAATATATCTTTTACCGTGTACGTTGCGTTTCAATGATTTATGAACAAAGACATTTGGATCTCGACTTAAATGACGCCTTTACGAATGTCATTGTTTTTGATTCGGAGAATAATGATTTCATAATTCAACGTCAGTCTGGATGTCTTTTGTCATGTCCAATGTTAGGCGTGAGGTAATATAGGTCAAATTATATTTGGGGACTGAGTTTCGAACACTTTTACCAAGTGTTTGATTTTTTTCCTATGGTACAGGCGGGCAAGAGATCAGTTGTAGCCATCTTCATGACCGACGCGGCGCCCAAAATTGCATAGAGTTAAACTGATGCGTTACCCGCCTTTTTCCTCCCACCTCCATGGGCCACCGGTTACTTACACAGCGCACTGCTTACACTTGTGTAAGCGAGAGGTACCTCCCCGGTCGCGCCGGCCCAATTCGGCTACATGTATGCATACAGCGTGGCACTACCTCTTCCTAAATAGTAATTATCAAAGGCAAAGAAGATAATTATGTGAATTTAAAAATAGAATCCATTGCCAATCTTAAAAACATAATGTTTAAACAAATACCGTACATCAAACAATATTCTTTGTCTCCTTGTTCTACTTTAATTTGTTTCGTAACCGAGATTATATTGAGCACGTCAAACAATTTTATCACAAGGAAGATAAACATTACTTTTTCTTCTTTTTCAAACAACTATTATTTGTCCTGCCAAGGATCTTGCGGTGTCGCAATGTTGTTCTTCATAATTATTACCCTTTTGTGTTTTTTTTTAAACTGACTTGTTATGGTCCTGTTACTTGTCACTTTTTACAAAGTCTGTAGCTTGTTTGAATTATTATGTTGGTAATACTTTTATGATTACAAGTTGGATACATACCATGAGCTTTGAGTTTGTTAAGACTCTACGATGCAACAAATGATCAAGCAAGATTATTTGTTAAAAATACTGGTTGTGTATTTTGAAATGTTAGTTTTTAAAGATATGGGTGGAGAAAGGAGTGCAACGCATCTGTATAGGCTCTATGCGGATGTCTATAGGCGTCGGTAGTCATGGAAATGGTTCCGGCTTCCCGTTTGAAATACCAAAAAAATGTTGTAATATTGATTTAAATGATTATTTGGTTTTCTCATAAATGTATTTTTTTTGTATAGTATCTATTTATATGGGGACAAACGGCAACTATCCTTATGATATCCGATGTCCATAGACATCCAAATAATTGCAATGCAGAACATTCTTACCACTAGACTACAAGGGAGTCAGTACTAGAGAGAGTATATCTATCTAGATATAATGTCCTCCCAGCCGATTTCGGCTACGGCGGCCGTCTCTATAGAGACGAGCCAGATGCGCAGGACATATTATAGTGCACAAGTGTGCGCGCAAACACAAGTGCACTCTCTGTTCCCTCATTCTCATATTCCGATGGGACGGCAATCCGACTAGACCGGTGAGAAATCAGGCGCAGGACCGACGGCTTAACGTGCTCTCCGAGGCACGGGGGTGTATCACCGTCTACTTCCTGACTCCGGACTGTTATTAGAAATTGAAAAATCCCAATAACAAATTTTGGTCCGACCCGGGATTCGAACCCAGGACCTCACGTCTGAGGTTGAACATGCTTGCCACTAGACCACGAGGCATATACCTATATATCTTTTACATAATGTTTTTGGTGGGACTCTGTATAAATAATCCTACTAAAATTATTAATGCGAAAGTTTGTATGTTTGTTTGTTTGTTACTCACGCAAAAACTGCCGAACCGATTTTCATGAAATTTGGCACAAACATAGAGAGTAACTTGGCGTTTCGTGTTTTTTGGTGGCCCATGGAGATGGAAGGAGGAATATAGGAAACGTATCTGTGTGATCTCCCTCCATGGATGTCGGTGGTCATTTAGATATTTAGGTAAATCGATGTTAAGTAGTGGCAGAGAATAGGCTGATGATTATAGTGGCGTGTTAAGTCAAATATCAGAATAAAACACATTTTAAACACATCATTAATTCTTGCGCGTCCAAAATAAAATACAGCCACGTATGACAAGATGGCTGACGGAAAAAAATTAACCGCCAAAAAATTTATTACGAATGTAATGAGGGATAAATATTATTCATCTCATTAATGTCAGGTTTATGCGTTCTGGTGTTTTTGGAGTTTTGGACAAGATTTATTGGTGTTATCTAATGTCTTGTTACGCCCGTTCTTTTATGGTGTAAGGGGACAAGCGCAGTAGTTGTACACACGGCACTCATATACCTCTATAATTGTTATGAGGGTGTGTTGTCGTACTTCCTTCATTCTCACCTGTGGGCCATTGGAAAATCACAAACCGCTAGACAGACAGACATTATTAATATCGAGTGACAGATGTCCGGTCCAGTACGATCGCAATGCGGCTTGGCACAAGATTGCACTTTCGTAGAAGTAAATATTTTGTAATTGACCTGTATTTCAGCTTGATCTTTCCACAGATAGAAACATGTACATACAGACAGACAGAGAAAACACCAACAACAAGGAGTCCCTGTAAGCTTCCGTTATTTTCTATTGACTCAGCCCTAAAAACAAAAAAAAACTGTAAGGCAGCCCTGAAAAACATAATGAAAACTGTGAGGTATCCCTGAAAAACACAAATGAAAACTGTGAGGTATCCTTGAAAAACACACAAGAAAACAGTGAGGTATCCCTAAAAAATACAAATGGAAACTGTGAGATATCCCTGAAAAACACAAATAAAAACTGAGATATCTCTGAAAAATGAAAAGGAGATCCTATAGCCTAGATCCTTAGCTTCCGTTGTTTTCTTACGAGTCAACCCTCAAATACAAAAAAATCTGGAAGGCAGCCCTGAAAAACAAAAAACTATAATGCAGCCCGGAAACACACACAAGGTAACTGTGATCCCTGCAAAAAAACCGAGACGGGATTACCAATACTGCGCACATCATTCGTCAGCATCAAAACAACCGCTTATCGAGAGCCATCACTGATACGTGTTATCACCTGTGTCCGGTCGGTGTTGCGACACGTGTTAATCATCACACATCCGCGTCCGTTCGCTCTGATAAGAGATATGGATGATTAGACATGCGTATTTTTGGCTTGTGTCTTCGGGCCGAAACTTATTGAAAAAAGATGATGATGAGACAAAATTCGGATCACTTGAACATAATTGCCTACCGACCATAGACATCCGCAATTGGACAGGATATGCAGATGTGTATCCGTCCCTTACCCATCCCGGGAGACGTAGGGGATAGGACGGATACACATCCGGCCAACTATTCTTGGACGGTCGTAGTAACCATTCGTACTAACCCCGCCAAACATTTATAGTAAGAAGTTAAAAACTGCATTGCAGCTAGATAGTAAGAGGTAGTGTCACACTGCATGCTTGCATGCAGCCGAGTTGGGCCGGCACGACCGGGGAGGTACCTCTCGCTTACACGAGACAGCTGTGAAGTGACAGCTGTGCTGTCGCGTTTCATGGTGTGTGTAATTAGCCGGTGGCCCACGGAGGTGGGAGGAGAAAGGGGGGCAGCGTATCTGTATAGTCTCTATGTAGATGTCTATGGGTGTCGGTAGTCATGAAAATGGCTACAATTGCTCGTTTGCCCCCTTATACCATAAAAAAAATATTTTTTTTGTACTAAATAAGCTTGTGTTTGGCCACTGTTTCACCTGGTGGAAAGGGGAGACTTATCCAACGATGGAGCACGCTTTCCTAGAAGATACTGTAGTGCTTAGAATTATGACAACATAGGAACATAAATTAATTCTTATATTATAGAAACTATTTGAACGAACGAGCAATAAAAGCTGCACAAGGGATATGTTTTTTTAATATAAAAAACATAGCTGTGTAGAATTCGGACAAAATAACGAATTTGAATTTTGTATTTTCCTTGACAATGTAAGATTTTTTCATGATTCTGGAAGGCACCTCGGAGTGCAAGAAAGATATATAATAAAGTCAGCATGAAAGTGTAGCTAGAATATATTAAATAAGAATCTATTGTATCATTTGGGATAATAAATAGAAATATTATCCAAGTTTTATTATTTAATATTCCTTTCAGCCAGATTGGCAAAGTTATAGGGACAGTTAACAATATAGAGAACCCTGCTGCATCAACCTAGCTACGCCCATCCCAACTCATCTAGAGCAGGCGTTACACTGGTGGAGGCGCCGGGTACAGATGACAAGAGAGAGAGGGATGTTTGACATTACGACCATGACTTAGTGACAGCTATACCTAAATGATATATCACCGTAGGTGATATATCATCATTATATATATCATTTAGAGAGCTGCGAATTACCAGTAAAGATGCACTTAGGCATCAGCTGTCAACTCTGATCTGTCAGACTTGTTCTACTTCCACCTGGCATGTGTATATAACAATTCGAAAGGAGGATCCAATTGTCTTTTGTTCTGAATACATAAAATTAGGCCAACGACACATATATTTTTTAATTGACGACATATTTACTCGAGTAATACGCAAGCGAAGAGTTTGATTTTTTTCGTTTACGTAACTCCCATTGACCTAAAAGCACGTAAAGAGGGATGTATTGTATTTAAATGTTCTAATTAACATTACAAAGGCGCATTTAGCGTTGCATAATATACTTACAGCGCGTATAAGAGACACTCCAACTTCCAGATATTAAGACTAATTAATAAAGACGAAAATATCCTATCACCTTCGAACTTCTAGGTATAAATATATGTAACCCCGAATAGTCAGTAAAGACAAAAATGGCCTATGACGTTTCAAATTAGATATTCAGATTACAAGATATTTAGATTATAACTAGCAAAAATAAATGACCGTTATTGCATTCCAACTTCCAGATATCCAGAATAATTAGTAAAGACAAAAATTACTTATAATGATGTTCGAACTTCCAAATATCCAGAATAATTTGTAAAGACAAAAAATTACCTATGGGGTTCCAACTTCCACATATCTAGAATGTAATTAGACAAAAATGATCAATGACGTTGCAACTTCCAGATATCCAGAAAATAATTAGACAGAAATGATCTATGACGTCCTAACTTCCATAGATCCAGAATATAATTAGTACTTAAATAGAAATGACAGTGGTGAAGCGTGCTCTGGTGGGGCCCCGTATAAAAATGGGTTTGGCCCCCAAACCAATTTTTATACGGGGCCTATGGGAAGTTTTTATTAATTTTCGATTACGCACTTTGGGGGCCCTCGTAGCTTTAGGCCTCTTATAATTGATACGGCAGATACTGCGCCCCTGAGAAATGACCTACGACGTCCCAACTTCCAGATATCCAGAACAATTAGTAACGATACAGTTGACCTCATTACGTCCACAATTCGGTAATCGAGTCGAATCAGAGTGAGGCCGCGCTATCGGTCTCCATGTGGGTCACTGTGTTAAGGATGTACTGAATAAATATTGTCATTCTTTATCAGGAGAATAAAGGCCAGCTCAATTGTAATGTTTACATAACACTTTTTTTTATCAACTCACTAGTAATTCGGGTCGATTATATGATGGTTATATGAAACGCACACATACACACGCATAACACACATAGATGGCCCATGCACACGTCGGACACAAGTAGAGTTTGTTCAATGATCATCACTAAAAAGATACAAACAATTTCACCAGCGAAACTTTCTGGCTTACTTAGGAGTTTAAAAAGCAACGAAATCTCATTTTAATGAAAATTTTAAAATCAAATTTCTCGAATACTCCGTTATTTTTCGATAATAATTCAATTTTGTTTACAAATTTAGTAGAAAAGAAATGGATCGAGTTTATTTGTTTTTCAATTTCAATTTAGATTATTTAAAGTCATGTAATAGTGACATGTGTTTTTCAATCAAAAATATTGTGTAATATTCACAATTAGTCACCGATGTATTGTTATTGTAATACTAATCTAGTGCAACAGTGTGTAATAACACAGCTACTTGTAATGGCAGGTGAATCACCAGGCCATGTGGTTATATACACCCCCTAAATGTGAGGAGTTGGAAGGAGGAACTTCCTTTGCAAAGCTGTCATATTTTTAATAGCAAATGAGGGCAAACGAGCAGGTGAAGATGACTTGCGGCAGAGGCGCTATGCGTAACTTATGTCGCCTCTATAACTGGGGCCAGGGGTTAGGTTGGGAACCTGACGCTATTGCACGGCTCCAACGTCGGAAGCGGCTAATCTAGGCTGTCGGATTAGCCCCAATATTGTGGAGAAGTCCGGTCCTTTACCGACTGGCCAGTCGCCGAGGTGCCCTGTTGCTGACAGATCCGGGGCACCTCGGTATAGGTGGCCGATGGCACCCGCGGGGTTCTAGCGGGTATTCGGTTTATCCGGGAGTCCCACACACATCCACTGGACTTCACCCTCGCCTTGGCCTTAGCCTTGGATACAAGTGCAAGCTCTTTTATTGAAGAATCCTAAGACGTATTGGTTCGGATATACAGAGGATAATAGCTGGTTCCACTGACTTGAAGTAGGTGGAACGAAATTGCGTTTAAAACGAAGGTAGGTAAATCCCGCACCTTATACATATAAGTTCTAATAATTCCTCAGAACACGCCCTAAAAGCTTTAATAAAAGATGCAGAGAGCCGACATCTCTCCGTCTCAAAGTACCCACAACAACATCTAGTTTTCTAGCCAGCTCCATAACAGGTTTGGCAGAGAGTACAGAGTTCCACACATCACGATCCTTGATCACCACACTTGCCTTACTTCCTCCCAGTATCAAGTTGTTTAAATATAAAAACGTCTTTATAGCCAGATCCAATACTGCCGCCATATCTCGCCACCTCAGATAATTGATCCTCAATACAAAGAATTATTCAAGGATCCAAACATGTAACAAGTATTTCGAAAATAAATATTTACTTTGGCCACTAATTACATTTTCCGTTGCACACCATGGACACCATCAATATCCTCTCGGATACGCCTAAAATAATAAAAAGGACGCGCGGGATTTTATTCCGTTTTGGAAAAGGGGAGGGTATATTTAGACCGGCGCAGGAAATTGCTGTGAATCATACGGACAGGAATTCGGTCTGTGTTGCGTTACTTAATGGCGGGTATGGGCTAGGATGGGCCGTATTTATATCAGTGGGGGCTACAACAACGACACATCTTCAGTTCCATAGTGGGGTAGGCGTTTAGATATCTTTTTTGGTGTATCTGCTACAAACGGAGTTCAGGAGTGGGTTTTTAATATAATAGGGGGAGATGGGGTTTTTTGGTGACTACGAACGTCAATAAACATCCTCAGAGGGTATAACTGTGGTGTTACCATCACGAATCGTGCATCGTCCCGCCAGAAGGTACCTCATTCCCTATCGTGTAGCCCATGTCTGCAATGCACAAATAGCATGCTGATAAAAATGTTATGTAATAAAGTCCATATAGCATGATTGTAATTAAAAAACAAAAATTGCCAATTCATGATGTTACTTATACTCAAATTCTTTTCGAAAAATCTTTAACAACGCTTGCACAAATAACTATGCAAAAAAATATACAATTTCAAAAAAAGTAATTATAACACGCCCCTTTTTACGTCATAATTTTTTGATATTTAAAAATGTGCCTCCTCTTAAATTGTTTCTTTTTTTTTAATAGTATAAGGGGGCAAACGAGGAATCGGAGTCATTTTCATGACTACCGACGCCCAAATACATCCGCATACGGTTTGTACAGATTCGTTGCCCTCCTTCCTCCTCCCACCTTCATTGGCCACCGGCTACCTACACACCGCACAAAACACAACAGCATAGCTGTCACTTTACGCTGGTTTCGTGTAAACTAGAGGTAAGAGCTCCTTTCTTGCCCTCGCAACCATCTTGGGCAGCTTATTAATTGAATCACAGTATACATTTGGTACGTTTACTCATACCCAAAACACAAGGAAAACCTATTGTATATAATAATTGCATAAATTTCTTTGTAAGTTTGTCCGTGAGCAATGAATCAACTTGGCAGTGTCGGTCTTTGCGACTGGAAGATTATTAACAAAGAAATTCAAATTTAGCAGCTGGACCTGGAAGTAAAAGTCCATATTTATTGGTTACACATAAGCTTTGTGAAGTGTGAATAAAAATATCTGTAAATTGGAGCGCATATACTGGCCAAGCTAAAAGCGTTACGTTTATGGTGCTTACATCTCTTCCACGATTTTCACAAAACAATCATATTCGAGTAAACTCCGGTCGCCTATCGAAGCTGACAGCTGACAAACAGACAGCTGACAAACACATCTACTATTGAGAAATTACGTAAAAATTGTTAAAAAACTAAAACATCAAAATATGTTTGAACTATGTACATGCAATGCAAAAACCTACTCTAAATATTTAAATACTTGTTCAAAGGCATAATCTACAAAAATAAAACAAAATATTGAACTAGGTACACCAATTATTAAAACTTGTGTGAGACAATGTACCTATTTAAAAAGAAAAACAAAAAATATTGATGCACAAAAAAAAGCTATCAACAATTTATCAGATGTTCTCGAATTCCCGTCCAATGCTACATTATCTCGGTAAAGGAGTGCGTTTAATGGTTATCGTGTTTTTCGAGATGGCTTGGTGCGCGTGAACTAGGAAAAGAGATCCAGGGTCGGCCAGTCACTGGCAAACAAGCTGTTGACCTTCGTACTG
>LUGF01015740.1:46373-61123 GCA_001625245.1 Calycopis cecrops | reverse complement strand
CTCAAACTTTTTTAACATCGCCCCCAATTAGTTGTTTGTAAATATATTCAATGTACAGACACACGATTTTACTGTTTAATTATAATAGATAACAAGCTACAGCTTAGCTTGTTTCTTTAGTTGATTGTGCTGTTCTCAAGAAATGCTAATCCGTTTCTAAACAAATGTTCAGTGACAAATAGTACTTTTATCGAGGAAAACTATATGCTACGTACCACCATATTACGAGCTATGACCTATAATGCTCCTATGTATTTTATTTATTTCATTTATTTATTTTGTACACAAAACACATTACAATCATTCTAAACTAGATTACAAAGTTTAATTATTTTTTTTAAAAGAGATCATAACATAACTTATGTGACAAACTAAGTTAAAAGATCAGAATACATCATACTAAAGCTACAACAACATATTTAAGTTATAGGCAAATTATAAGTTGTGACAAACCATTTGAACAAGTAAAATAAAAATAAAAATTTGGCGCATATCAAAAAGCAAATTACAATGAATAATATAAATCAAGTAACTATAATTAAAATAAATTACACTAGATTAACTGATTAATTAAAATTATATAAAATCAAAATTAACTACAATTAAATTAAATTGCACGAATAATTAATTAATTAAAATTAAAGTATTCTTTCTATTCCAGTTACTAGGTTCAACCTTGTGGCTAGTTATCATTTTCTGTTCTCAGTTCATCAAAATACTACTGGCAGAAGAAGGACAAGACTGCACAGACAAGGACTCAGCTTTTAAATCAACGATGGTGATGATGACGGTTGCACCATCACCACAATCGTTCATCTAGTTCATCAATTCATCTAGTTAACAACAATGAATATGTGGCTGCGGTTGTTTGCACCAGGAGTTTTTCTTAACAAAAGGGCTTGCCCCTTGACCCCCCACATTTCCCCACGGCTGCGACCCCCGTGTCTCCAGAATTGACAGCGGCCCCCACTGACCCAGTGATAAAATTTAGTAAGAAGTAGTGCCACGCTGCGTTGTAGATGACTTAGGCCTGCACGACCGGGGAGGTACCTCTCATTTACACGATGCCCGCGTAAAGTGACAGTTGTGCTGCCTCGTTTCGTGGTGTGTGTAAGTGTTTGGTGGCCCATGATTCATGAAGGAAGAGGAGGAAAGAGATACCCTCTTTCTTCTCTTCTTTCTTTACCATCTGTATAACCTATATGCGGATGTCTCTTGGAGTCGGTATTCATGAATATGAGTCCGACTGCTCGTGTGCCTTTTTGTTTTTTGTTTATACTATTTAAAAAAAACGCAGAAAATCCGAGGGAAATGTTACAAATGTATTGGGACCCGTGTAGACCTTCATGCAAAATAAAATAAATAGGTACTTGTATAAATCTCTATTACATTCCTAGCAGTAGGTACCTAGTTAGGCCCCTCCTTGGTAGAATCATCGATGTACGAGTCCAACTCCAACATCGAGGCTTCTACCAAAACGAGGTACAAGTATTTCAATTTAGGTTAAGTTAGATAGGTTGATAAACATTTACTTGCAGGTACCAGCGCACACTGTATGAAATGAACTACGCATTAATCTTTGTGTTATTTTTAAGTTTTGTTTTTAATTTACAATAACAACAAAATACATCATCTGTGAAAATTTCCACAGTCTTGCTAACACGGTTCATGGGAATAGACTATAAGGTCCTGTTTTTGCCCTTTGAACACGGAACCCTTAAGGATATCTGGAGGTATCTACCTACCTATAATAATCTAAATTTATTGGACTCTCATTAAAGCCAGTTAAGACGCAAAAATGCGGCCCAGCATCCAGTGAGTACTGATACTGGAGGTACTAAAGAGGTTCTAAAGGTCAGCAGTACAGAACTGGGTAACATTGAAGAGGTCGTTGATATTACGCGCTTCCTGGCTAGCGAGGCCGGCGCCGGCGGCCATGTTGAATTTTTTGACGTTTATTTTTGGCGGGCTTTTGTGCGCAATAAATGGAAAGGGAAAATGCATTTTTAATTATGTAATGTAAATAAGTTAAAAAATGTTTGCGATTCATTTTCTTTTTTTTTAAATTATGATGTAATCTCGTAAACATACTTTGAAATGCGAATAAAACACTTGAAAAACAGCATGGCTTTGTCTTATGGGAATCGGCGATTTTTTAAATTTTTCCCTCAAAGTGCCTATAAACATTGGCCACATAAGTTCTCGTTTATATCTTCCTCACCTAAGACAAACTAGCTCAAAGACAACAACAAAAACAAGACAGTCATATCGGCTGATAGAAGTAAAATCTTATAATGGTATTCACGTACTCGTTACTAGTTAGCGTAGCTCCACTTGCTACGGATACCATGTTTGCTGACGCGGACTCCTATTGTTTTTCATGTATAACCATGTTAAAGAAGTCATCACTTCTAAAATGTACAAGTAGATTTATAACACAATAACAAGTTTAGGCACAGCGCCAAGAGCGCAAGATGCACTTGATAAGTCAGTTTTATTGAAATATTACCGCAAAGCATTATTTACTTTAGTGTGATGCCTTGCAAGTGAAGCGAGCCGCCACGACCGGGGGAATAGCGCTCTTAACACTGGTGAAAAGCAGCATAAGTATAAATAAATATTATACTAGCTGCCAGGCTGATTTATGAATCTAAAGTCTAAACCATTCACAAATCTCCTTCTTTTTCCTTCCAGTTTAGGAGGTCATACACACGCAAGATGGCGCATTTTTGCGGCTTGTGATGGTAATAAGAGGTGATATTGCTCCATTGCAACCAAATTGGGTTTGCACGACCAGAGATATACCTCTCGCCTTTGTAATATTGTCGGAAAACTGGCTTTTATATTTTCAAAGCCTATTTTTCAAAAGCTTTAAGCTCTTTTAAAAGTTTTCTACCAACAATTCGGGAAAGGCCAGTGGAAACTGGCTTGGAGTTGATGATTCTTTACAAATGTGGTAAAAGTTGTTTAAGAGACAAAAGCCGTTGTTTTTGCGTTGCTGTAATTACGTAAGCGTGTTACCTTGTCCGTGGCAATGTAAAATTATTTGCAACTTGTTGTAATGAAACTTGTTCCCTCGTCCACCCCGTTAGGGTTTAGGCCTGAAGATGAGTTGTTGTTGTTGTGAAATCTTATTAATATTAAAATTTGGTAAGAGGTAGTGCCACACTGCATGCTTGCATGCTGTCGAATTGGGCCGGCACGACCGGGGAGGTAGCTCTCGCTTACACGAGACCGGCGTAAAGTGGCAGGTGTGCTGTCGCGTTTCGTGCGGTGTGTAAGTAGCCGGTGGCCCATGGAGGTGGGAGGAGAAAGGAGGGCAGCGCATCTGTATAGCCTCTATGCGTATGTTGCCCGTTCGTTTGCCCTTCTATATAAAAAAAATAATATAATAAATGCGAAAGTTTGTATGTTTGTTTGTTTGTTACTCCTTTACGCAAAAACTGCTAAACCGATATCATAAAATTTGGCACACACATAGAGAGTAACTTGTATTAGCACATAGGATAGTTTTTATCCCGAAAAAATGTTCCAATGGGATACCATGGAATGATTTTCCACGGGATCGAAATTTACGCGGGTTAAGTTCGGAAATACGAATTTGAATATCGATCTTAAGACTAGGAAACAAATAGGGCTTGTTGCATATTCAAGTAGGTAGTGGTGACATAGGAGTTGCCAGATGATGCCTAAGACGTCTGGAGCCCCGTCACCACGACGATAAGCTAACAGGTGTCATAAGCCAAGCTCGTCCTGTCTCACAGATTGGCATACCATAAACGATTTTTTTTTTTTATATTACAAGGGGGCAAACGAGCAGTCGGAGACATTTTCATGTCCACCGACGCCCATAGACACACAGATGCGTTGTCCCCCTTCCTCCCCTCCCCCCACCATGGGCTACTTACACACCGCACGAAACGCGACAGCAAGCTGTCACTTTACGCCGGTCTCGTGAATCTCGCGTAAGCGAGAGGTACCACCCCAGTCGTGCCGGCCCAATTTGGCTACATGCATGCATGCAGCGTGGCACTACCTCTTACAAATGGTGTGAACGTATAACACATGATGTCAGCAGTGTCAGAAGCTTGGTGAGAGATTTTTTTTGGGACTACGAATTCGAATATCGATCTGACTCGGCAACTGATTGGGACTGATGATTATAAAACACAAAGATCTGAAAGTGAAATGAGCTGCGGGCTCGTCAACACGTCCGGCCTTGACGTCTCGTGCGGTGCTGTGACTCGCCGCGCGTGGAACAGGGCGGGCTGTGGAGTCGCAACTAGTATGTACCAGTGCCGGATTATGGTCGCAGACTTATCAACTCGGAAAAGGATCGTAAACGCCTCGCCTAGAAAAAGACGATACGATACGTTTCCCATTAGTGTGCGTTGCAGTATGAAGTTTCATACAAAGAATACTGACCGGCTCGAGGTGATACGGTTACGATTTCTGAGTTGATAAGTGTGCGGCGGATTTAATAATGTAGCATTGCCTTTACATTGGTCTGATACATTACAGTGATAAAACACAGGTTTGAAAGTGAAATGAGCAGAACGGGTTGTTGTTCACCAGTGCCGGGTTGATGATGATGATGATGGGTTAGGCCATAATTATGTTAACATTAAATTGAAACATTGTAGGCATAAGCTAATATGTGCGGGTTCATGATGATCCGTTGTCATCCTGGCTCTTACGCCACTTCGCCAACAGGCCAAGAGCAGTCCCAAATGGCACAAAATGCGATGGTAAAGCCATTACTTTATGTGAGCGATGGGTTGTTTTTTTTTCTGAAGCGAAACTGTTGGCCTTATTACAGATTGAGCTAATTTTGTAAGTTTTTTATTGTTCATTTATTGGGAACTGGCATTGAACTGAAAATAATATGAGGCTATGTTATTAGTGGGTAACATATCCCCGATTATTCGGAGCAGATCAAATACTACAAAACAAGATATATTACAAGCAAATATCAATACGAAAGTATGTGTGTAAGTTTGTTTTTCATTCATGTGAAAACTGTTAAACAGTTTTGGCCGAAATTTAGCAACAAAGATATATTTCCCGCGACTGCGACCGCTTAAATTCCAAGAGAATTGTATATTTGTATAACAAAAAGCTATTTATTTCTATATCTATGTCCATCCAAATCAATTGTAGATCATTTTTACGAAAGTAACAAACAAACATACAAATATTCATACCTATGCACAGTGTGTAATTTTGGCATAGTTGCGGTCATGTATAGTTTATGTGTTCATTCAATAGCTGTTAGTATTTTAAAGGTTAGAGAAAAACACCGAAAGATTTTTTTAAACTACTTTTGAAGTTATTGCGATTATCGAGAAAAACCCATAGAAACCATAAAAGTGCCATATCTTTTTTCAGGAACTTTATTTACGAATAAATAAAATGCCTTCTCATAAATGAGGTGTTTATCTATTAAACGTGTTAAAAATTACCTAAAAACTACGATTAATTTAGACAAAATTAAAGTTTTTGCCGAAAATGAAAATGTTTTTTTTTTTGGATAGTTTTTAAGTTATCGCATTTTCTTTTCATTAGAAGTTATTAACGTTATAATAACGCATTTTAATAAAAATTATCAGCTCATAAAAATGAAGGGGTGAAGAGATATGATTTTTTCAATTTTCGTCTAGGGTTGTCACAAATATTTCCAATAACTTTAAATTATCAAATCAGTTTATTCTGAGCTTCAATTACCCTATACTACATTTTACTAATGATAGATACAGGGTTTTGCGAATGACCTATTTACTATAATATACCTATATTCCGTTTTTAATTTCAGAGACTAAATTGATAGGAGCAATGTTGTTAGTTTTTTGTGATTCATAAATAACGTTGTGCAACTATCGGAAAAACAATTATCGTTTTTTATAAGTTACCTATACAGAAACGGGAATGCGTTCTATAAAACGAATTAATAAAATATCATTAATGTATACAGATTTATAAATTAAAAAAAAAGTAACACGCATATTTTATTAAGTATTTGTTAATAACTCTAAAACGGTTTCGTAGGTACTTTAATTTTGATTTAAACGTCTATTTTCTGCGACATATCGTTAACAAAATGGCGTTCAGTGTGATTTCTAAAATTCAACCGCCAAACAATTACTGTTATTGATGTATTTCATCGAGCTTTAGAGTCTTCTGACCCTCTTTTATCGACTATGTCATTTGAGAATAGGCAAATCAAAAGGAAACGTCGTATAATTCCGGAAAAGTACTACACCTTTTAAAACCATTGATGGATAATGTACTTACTCACGATGACCCGCCACTTCAAAAATTTTTGGTTTATAGCACTAATGATGGATATGAATGTGATACGGACGATAATCACGAAACCAACATAATATTAACATCAGACGAAACATGAATATATTGCGATGATAATGATATCGAAACCGTATAATTTCTACTATTTTGTTCCAATAAAACTATTTTATAGGATGTTATCGCGGTTTATTTCAGTATTTTACAATGCCGATATTTCAGAAACTTTACTGCAACCACTGCATGCCATAAGTTATTAAAAGTACTGGTAGTAATCGATACAATCCGTTAAAAACAAAAATATTACAATGTCTTATTTGAGAAGTCATTATCCTTATTTCGTTTTTTAATTTGGACAACCCTATTTCCATAGAAATTTCTGAAATACTTAGAAACGGTTTTTCTCGCTACCCCTTCATTTGTTGTGTGTAATTTTTTAGGGAATAATATATAACAACATTGTACATATTTATTATAAGGAATAAAATGCGACAATAACAGGGGTAAATCATAAATTAATAAAAAGTGAAAATAAAAAAAACATTAATTACTTATAAAGTAATAAAGCTACAGTTCTTAAATTTAATACATGAATAGATACTCTCACGTTGCATTAGTTAAAACACAATTTAAATGAAAAGGAGTTCAATTTTCGCAAAAAAAAAAAATAAGTTTCTTTTAAGGTCATTGACCTGATACAAAAAAAAATATTCCTCTAAAAGTACACATAATTTTTGTGTCGGAATTTTTACCAGTTGATTAACATTATAAACTCTTTTGAATGAATACATAAACTATACATGGCCGCAACTAAGCCAAAATTACACACTGTGCTATGGTATCAGTAGAATCAATTATTATTATTATTAAAAAAAAAATAGCGGTTGTCCACTGCACGTATTCTCTGTGCGCCCTTGTGCGCGGCGCGTTGCGGCAGGTCCGGCGGAGTACAGTTATGAGCCGCACACCACGCGAGTGCGTAGCGCACATTACTTTGCGCGTTATTGCTGCATTACAGGAGAAAATAGTACAACTCGCTCACAAACACCGGTGATAAATTACTATGCTTTCTTGTGATTCACGAGAGGATGGCGGTGGCCTAGACAGTGGTGCGGAGGAAGGCAACATACCTGGATACCTTGCTGGCACGAATGTGGAGGTACCTCTCGGTCACATGAGACTGAAATAAAACGACATGCTGTCGCGTTTTGTGCGATTGTAAGTTGCCGGTGGCCCATAGGAGTGGACGACGAATGTTAGGCAACGAATCTATCATCTCCTTTAATTCTAATTTTGTAAAAAAGAGTAAGTACTATAGAACGAATCTGGATTAATAAAACAATAACTTTTTATTCTATAAAAAAGGAGGAAATAAACTTCTTGTCATAAAATCATATGAAATTATGAAATGAACATTATCCATCTTCCTCATCATTGACGTAGTTACATGGCCCCGTGACTGGCTCGAGATGATCATGATGAGTAACAATATCCTATAAATGGTTACAAGTAAAAAAATGCGCAAGTCATTACCACAGTTCAATGGCCGGCATTTTCCCAATCGAATATTATAAGGATAAAATTTTATTACTTATATAATATATCTTCCTTCCTCCTTGGGCCACCAGCTACACACCGCACGAAACGCGACAGCATAGCTGTTGATTAAGGCTGATTAAGGTCTGCATTGTGTAAGCGAGAAATAACTCCCTGGTGGTTCTAACTCTTACTAAAACTAAGCCCTACTTTTTTGTTTTTTGTTAGCGCAGGGGAAACATTTATGTATGATACCTAAGAGCCCGGGGGAGCCCCTAGACCTATAGCTGCCTCTGAAGAGTCCCTACTACGACGAGGAACCGTGCAATAGCAAGGCAGGTGGCAGCATCTTCTGGGAAGCTCTACTCTCTCTACTGTATCTGTCTCTCTAATTAACAGGACTAAATAATTATAAATCTTAGATGCGTACACCACTATACGTTACCCCCATCTTAAGCCAATGACATGACAATGACACAGGCAGCCGAATTACGCCGGCACGACCGGGGAGGTACCTCTCGCTTACACGAGACCTGGAGACCGGCGTGAAGTGACAGCTGTGTTGTCGAGTTTCGTGCGGTGTCTAAGTAGCCGATGGCCTATAGAAGTGGGAGGAGAAAGGATTCGCATCTGTGTAGTTTCTATACGGATGTCTATGGGCGTCGGTAGTCATGAAAATGGCTCAGACTGTTTGCCCCCGCGTACCATAAAACAAATGGCAATTCTTATAACCTCCATACGGGTCGCTATGCAGGCAAGATGTAGCAATGGCACTACCGCTTACAAAAAAATAAGTCCGAAGCACATAATAAAGTTCTTTCTTACTTGCTTGAGACTTTCACGTTTGTAACACATATTTTAATTACTTTACGGGTTTTAATACGATATAATATTAAAGGCCAAAACATATAACTTTGCTCGACGGTTCGACGGGGTTACACCAGCCGTGCTCCCGAACCGACTCCACGATGATGTTTTTTATACCATAGGAAGCAAACGAGCAGTTGGGCAATGCCCGCAGACATCAGCAACACCAGAGCACTAACGGATGCGTTGCCGACCTTAGAGAGAAGTATAAGCTATTTGTATATTTTTTTAATACCAAACAATAAAATCGAACAATTGCTCTCTTCTTGGCGAAGTAGAGTAAAAATCTAACTTTGTTACAACCATAAACGTAAATCTAAACACCTGTGGCACACACATAAAGCAGCGGGAGTGGCACAAGGCGCGGTGTTGGTGCCACATTACATTGTAGAACCCTCTACCACTTCCCTTGTACATTGTTTAACACCTAGTGAGACTGAATAAAGGAACAGCTTATATTTCGCCTTTTAACCACTTTAAACTTCACTTAAGTCTCACTACTTTAAGCCAGTTTAATTTAGGATGTCATGGATTTTTTTTTATAGTTTAGGGGGGCAAAAGAGCAGCAGAGCCTGTAGCATAGAAGTTATACAAATGCGATGCCCTCCTTCTTTCTTATCTGCGCCCAAATAAAAGAGGAGAAGATATACCTTACACCAGAGTAACCAATTGAAAAGATGCGATCAAATAGAGCAATCTACGTCTATCTCTTTTGGGGGTATAATTGTTAATACACATTGTTTGCTCTTGTTAATATTATAAATCTGAAAGTTTGTATGTATATGGTTATTCTTTTAGACGAAAATTACTAAGCGTGCTTGTATAAGCAAATGTAGATTACCATCTGAATCATAAATATTCTTCCCGACGAAAATATCATAATTTTGAGCGTGTAAAATCGAGGGGTACAGCTAGTGATCAGCGAAATAGAAACCTAAAGTTGAGATAATTTAATATCTTACTGTTTTATTAAAATCCGCACTGTTTCCGTTAAAGTTATTATTAACATTAACAATATTAGTATTAAAAAAGTAGGACACTCACACTCATATCGAATCGAACGGAAAAATAAAAAAAATGTTTGCATTTTCTTACACGAAAAAGAAAATGCGTCTATCATACTTGTACCGGAAGAATGTTTACAATTCCGAAATGCGGGCAGTCGAAAATAAATTTATTAAACATAAGCCTGTATGGTCGACAACCTTTGCCTTGAGATGTTCGCAATAAAGAAAACGATTCGAAAATAGAATGGTATTGGAGGAAATTTGAAAATAGAACACAAGGCAAACACATCAACACAAACCGTTTGGGATGAGGAATCACCATCTGCAACCTAAATAGTTACTTTATAAGTTTTAACAGCTGAATTTCATGGCATCGATGTAAAATAATAGTATCTGCACTGAATTTATGGAGAGCCAATTTATAGCCCAATCAACTAAACTTATTTACGTGAAGTCTATGCCTATTGCATCTAGTATGTATTTAGTATTTCGAAAAATATTGAGAATTTAAATTAAAATATATTAAGAATATGTACACTTTTTCATCGTCTTAATATTTCATAAACAATTTAATTACTATAAGCTGTATATTATTATAAGCTGAATATACATTATATTATGTATATGTTCTAAAAATCTTAAAATCTTTACTAATCATGGTTTCATCCGAGTTAGTTTCGTATTTCGAGGATGAAATATACTTGCCGAGCTATCTTAAACCTATCTTAACCCAGAATATACATATAGAAAATTTAATAAATTCTATGTAGCCAAAAACTTACTTATATTTTTTTTTAATATGTACAGACAGTACTTACGAATAATTTTAGTACATTATACAAAGAAACATTTTTATTTTATATAACGTTAAATATTATTATATATGATACAATATGATACAGATTGTGAACACATTTATACATAGGTATAAACTTTTATACTTACACGTATGAATAGTTTTTCTCTATCACATTCTATTACCACATGCCACACCTCGTGTGTCTAGGATATCACATCTAGGCGTGTACTCATAATGTTTTAATGGATAGTCGAGTTCAACAGCCGCGGTGATTCGCGAAATTGTGCTAACCGGTGGCATTGACCCCGAGCATCTGTGATAGCTTATCAGTGAGATATCTGTGAGCCTATTGTTGCTAATGACTTGGTAACTGACACGAGGCTTAATATCGCAATCTTTTTGTGAATCTGTAAAAAAATTGATAAAAAGTTATCCTACAAATTTTAAATATTATTATTGTGTATGTTCTTTTTTCACCCAAAACCTACGGAAATATATCGATTACAAATAGGAATAAGGTATATAAATAGGTATTCAAACAATAAAACAATGGTTTCCATGGGACACATTTTACACAGGTGAAGCCGCAGGTACATCTAGTGATAGATAAATTTAATGTAATGTTTGGACATCGTGTAGAAACTATGAATCTGTGGAGTTTAGAGATAAAGAAGGAGCGCCGACTGCGCGTACGAAGAGTATCCAAAAATACGCATTAAATAGAAGACGACATTGTTAATAATGGTTGCTAAACAACGAAAACATATATCCAAGGGGGTAGCCTACACAATTGTACTTCCCTATAACCACAACTCTCTTCGTGAAATAAATAAATACAAAATTTTGTTTGGCCCATTCAACTCATAAGAAGTTGTGTCACACTGCATGCTTGCACGTTACGGAATAGGATGAACAACCTAAGGGGCAAACGAGCAGTTGGAGCTATTTTCGTGACCACCAGCGCCCATAGACATCCGCATAGTGGCTATATAGATGTGCTGCCTTTACTCCTCCCTACTCCACATGTTCCACTGGCACACCGCACAAAACGCGACAGCACAGCTGTCACTTTACGCCTGTATTGTGTAAGCGAGAGGTACCTCCCCACTCGTGCCGGCCCAATTATGTATACATGCATGGTACTACCTCTTACTAAATATTCATTATGTTATAATATCTTATGATTTTAATACCAATTTCCTTATACCTAAAATGTTGCTCAGTCTTTTTTGTTACGAATGACGCAAATGAAATACAGACTATAAAAAGCAACAATTTGAGATAACATCACGCTAAAATGAAATGTGTCATACACAATTATATGAAGTGTGCGCGTTTTAAAAATGGAATGGTTACCTAACGTGTGACGTCACGCCGGTTCCGCGCTTTCCACGCTTCCGTCCGCTTTCCCGAGTTCACTGACCTTGGACCGGCGCATGGAAGTTATTGATCATTAAGTGTGTTATTCGCCATATTTTTTGCGAATAACAAGCAACAAGTTATTTGTTTTGCCTGCGTCAATCGGGAAATGTTTTTCGGTTGTTTGTATGTACATATATAGATTATATTCTATGTTCTATTCTACAAGCCTTAGGGCTTGTAGGATCATGAAAATAAATCAATACGTCAATTTTCAGGTGACTAAAATTCTTGCGATGATTTTTTATTAGAAGAGGATATGGTGGCAAAATGTCAACAGCCCTGAAGAAGATTTAATTAAGGTGCCCCTGATGCAAGGGTATCAGCGTCGGAATATCCTGACTGTTCTTGAAACTGATTCCTGGAATTTTCTATTCTTCGTACACATACAAATGCTATGTTATTATATCTCTACGTTAGCAGAGGTAGGAACCGCTCCCTCTCCTGAATCCTCTGATGAACTTTTGTCGGACCTCAACGGTGTCACGCCACTGATCACGTGGCAGATGACAGACGTGACAGAGGTGTCACTGACGTTTAACTATTTTAAATTTATTTCTTGTACAATAAAACGTGTCTGTTTTTATTTATAATTGATAGATATTTATGTTAAACAAGCTGCGCACCGCGGATTCACTCGCGTAATTTTCAAACCCGTGGAAAATAGAAAATCACCATAGGAACATTTTTTCGAGATAAAAACTATGTGTTAATATATTATTATGTGTTAATATAATGTTTATATATTCCTATGTGTTAATCCAAGTTACTCTCTATCTGTGTAACAATTTTCATGAAAATCGATTCAGTTGCGTAACAAACAAACAAACAAACAAAAAAATTTCACATTTATATTATTTGTAGAATACATTCATACTGTGCATTGACTGGGCCAAAGTCTATGGAAAAATGAAATGAGTTCGTACGGAAAATGCGGAAAATTCTATGGAAAAGCAAGCGATTAGCGTAATTATAATTAGCCGTCCCAGTTTGAGTTCAGTGGGATACGGAGGATAGTGACGCGCTGTCCAACCGCGGGTCGCGCCGGTCATCGGAACCGTTCTCGAACAGTTCCTTAACCTAGCCAGGGTTGACCAACATTTTACAAAAAAAAATTGGCCTCTTAATTAAGAAGCGAATAAAAACCCTTGTGGGAAGTATTTCGAAGGTATTGGGGATAGATGCCTGAGTATTTTTTTACAACAGAAAGTTGTTGTTATATGGTCCGACCGAACGGGGATAGAGAGAATCCTAGCGTCTTTTGGGTTCTTTGATGTTGTTCTGATCCATTTACTTCATTCCATAAAGTTGTTTTTTATATAAACAACTTCTTGAAATCATAAAGAAGTAGTGGAACCCTATTAATGACATCTAACCTTGATCATCACGTCAACTACACAATTTGACTAATGACTGCAAGAATTTTTTTTCAATTCCAAATTCCACCGTCACCAACTAGATCTTCCGAAGTCCGTGCTCTATAAGCGCAATTTCATCCCACGCGTCATTTCAATTTGGAATCAGGTTAGGTAAGGTAGGCCCCCCTCGGTATCCCCGGACCGATACGACCTAGGGATCTTCAAGAAAAGAGCTCCTTTCCTCAAAGGTCGGCAACGCATCTGTTATCTCTGGTGTTACAGATGTCGGTGGGTGTTGGTGATCACCTTACATCAGGTGACCCAAATGTCCTTTACCTCCTATGCTATAAAATAAAAAAACAGGCCAAGTGCGAGTCGGACTCGCACACCGAGGGTTCCGTAGGAACGGGAGGTATGAGCAAAAGTAATAGACGTTGAGAAAATTACACTTCCCTGCGACAAGTTGACAAACTTATATATGCGGGTGCTTGCATACATTTAGTATGAAACGAACTACATGCATAAGTTGGTAATGATTTTTCCAGCGATATAAATTTTATTTACCCATTTTTAGATTTATTCCTATATGTATACCGTAAGGTCTTACTTCTTGCCAAATTTTAGAATTCTAGCTCAACGGGAAGTACCCTATAAATTTTCGAAAAAGTGCGCTTTCATACAAAATTTGTGCATAAATGTCTATAATTTTTTATTGCGTTATCTTAGAAGTGTGATTTTCTCAAGGCCTCAAGACGTAACTGACCTCCGTATTTGACAAAAATTTCAGCTTAATCCCTTCACGCGTTTTAGAGAAAAAGGTCTTGACAGACGTACAGACAGACGGACAACAAAGCGATCCTATAAGGGTTCCGTTTTGTCTCTTTGAGATACGGAACCCTAAAAACGAAACGGAACAACCAGCTATCTTGATATGTGACCAAAGACACCTCCTATCCCATCCTTCTTACCTGATTTCTCCTCTATTCATCAAGGACATTAGCTCATACGAGTGGTACTCGGTTTGTGAGTCAATCACTCAAATTACTCAACACCTATGCCCGGACTTAACACTTACGTACATGACGAAACCCGTAAATAATGCTTACGATAGACTTACGATAGGCTGCAATAGGTAAATAGTTGAAACACTACATTAATAGGTCTGTACGAGGTGATGTCTCGCTGCAGCATGATTGGCCCGGCACGACCGGGGAGATACTTAGACGACGGAGTAAAATGATGCAAGTTGGTGTATAAGTATCTGGTGGCCCATGGAGAAAGGAGGAGCAAAGAGAAAAACGCATCTGTTTAACCTCTATGCGGATGTCTATGAACGTAAGTCCTGTAAGAGGTAGTGCCACACTGCATGCTTGCATGCAGTCGAATTGGGTCGGCACGACCGGGGAAGTACCTCTCGCTTACACGAGACTGGCGTAAAGTGACAGCTGTGCTGTCGCGTTT
>LUGF01015740.1:33290-45619 GCA_001625245.1 Calycopis cecrops | reverse complement strand
TGACGAAACCCGTAAATAATGCTTACGATAGACTTACGATAGGCTGCAATAGGTAAATAGTTGAAACACTACATTAATAGGTCTGTACGAGGTGATGTCTCGCTGCAGCATGATTGGGCCGGCACGACCGGATAGGTTCTTAGACGACGGAGTAAAATGATGCAAGTTGGTGTATAAGTATCCGGTGGCCCATGGATAAAGGAGGAGCAAAGAGAAAAACGCATCTGTATAACCTCTATGCGGATGTCTATGAACGTAAGTCATGAAAATGGCTCCGACTGCTCGATTGATAAAGAAGCCACATGCCGCACGAAACGCGACAGCACCACCAAGTGAGCAAGAGATATCTCCCGGCCAAACTATTTCATCTGTAACGCAACAAGATATATCATTACTAGATGACTCAGCGTGCCAAAGGTTGAGAATCTCTGTATGACGTCACACAATCGTCAATATCGAGCCTTGTGTTATTACTTATTAAGTCATAACTTATATTACAATACTGAGTAATGCTGTATTTAAAGCAATTACTCATAATTATTAAACCAAATTCGTTCTCGATATATTATTCTTCTAAGAGGTAGTGCCACACTGTATGCAGCCGAATTGGTGCGGCTTGACCGGGGAGGTACCTCTCGCTTAGACCGGCGTAAAATGACAGCTGTGCTGTCGCGTTTCGTGCGGTGTGTAAGTAACCGGTGGCCCATGGAGGAGGGAGAATAGACGGCAGCGCATCTGCACACTCTCTATGCGGATGTCTACTGGCTTCGGTAGTAGTACAATGACTCCGAATGCTCGTTTGCCCCCCTATACTATTAAAAAAAATGTCGTCAGATCTCTGTGTTGTAAAATAAATGGATATAGGCTGATTATGATGATGTTCATAAAGGACATACAGACAAATTATTTTTTATATATATAATTATAGATTTCGAATTCGAATTCGATATCTCTCGATTCACCTTTGCTTACCCCTAGCCCACGAGACAGTCAGTACTTATGAAAATGCGGTTTCACCTGCGTAAATTTCAGTCCCGTGGAAAATGGAAAATTATCCCATGGCATCCCACAGGAACACTTTTTCGGGATAAAATTACTCTCTATGTGTGATAATGAAAATCGGTTCAGCATCTTTTGCGTGAAGGAGTAACAAACAAACAAACATACAAACTTTCGCATTTATAACATTAAATAGGTTGTATATGAATTGGTCGTTATTAGAGTAGTTTATACGAAGCAAGAAGCTAAGGAATTTCATCCTCAGCCAATATATTACGCGCAGGTATTCCTTATGACTTTTAGTGTGGCGGTTTTCCCGTGCATTTTGTTTTCTTATTTCCAGCCAGGGTTACAGACCTGAACTTGACTGACGTCTGTGACGTCAGAGCGTAAGGCTCCGTTGCTTAGGTATTGACCTAGGAGGTTAAGCCGTGCTGTTGCAGCAAAATTTTAAGCGAATTTTTATGTTATTTCCAATTGTTATTAACATATGTGCCAAATATCAAAACAAACCCATTCAGTAATTTTTCCATTTAGAAACAAACTTTGGCATTACCTTATGCATCTAAACACAAAATATACCTATCTACATAAAAGTGTAGGATATTTTTTGTTATATCGATACTTGTTCCTCAGCAGATTATTGGGGCTGATGGAGACAACCATGGCTCTTTGTTGCCCTTTTTTGGGGCACAGTAATCCTAGAAAAATATGAGTCAATCAATTTTAGTACCCTCTATTCTCCCTTCGAAATTTCCTTTCATGGTGTCACCTAACAGCCCTGGAGATAACAATTACACTACTCACTACGCGAAAACACGTACTAGTAAGAGGTAATGCCATACTGCATGCTTGCATGCAGCCGAATTGGGCCAGCACGACCGGGGTACCTCTCGCTTACACAAGACCGGCGTGAAGTGACAGCTGTGTAGTCGCGTTTCGTGTGGTGTGTAAGTAGCCGGTGGCCTATAGAAGTGGAAGGAGAAAGAAGAAAAGTGGGCAGCGTATCTGTGTAGTTTCTATATGGATGTCTATGGGCGTCGGTAGTCAAGAAAATGGCTCCGATGGGTCGTTTGCCTCCCCCCCATACCATAAAAAAAAACACGAATCGCCCATGTTTTTTACCAAAATACATTAATTAGTATAAGTATTTTTGTAAAAAATTTTGATGAATACTTTATTAGATCAGTGACTTAACTTACGTAAAGGTCAAAGTTTTCGTTAAACTGCGTGAATATCTTTGTGGGTCTATTGTCGACGCGGCCGACTTAAAAAAGGTTATCGAGGTCGGATTTTTTGTGTAATACATTTGCGAATTGTAACCGATTACAAATACTTTATTTATATACTAGCTTCCGCCCGCGGCTTCGCCCGCGTGCATTTCGGATTATAAAAAATCCCTGTAAATTTAAACTTATTATGTTATTCTGATATGAAAGCTATATTACTGTAAAGTTTCATGGAAATCCGTTCAGCAGTTTTTGTGTGAAAGAGTAACAAACATTCTTACAAACTTGCTCCTTTATAATATTAGTAGGATTTAAATACTGAGGAATTAGCCAGCCAAGAGTAAAGCAGTCAAATTGAAGGAGCTGTCGGAGCCGTTTTCATGACTACCGACGCCCATAGACAGAGATTACCTCCTCCCTCCGCCATGGCCCACCGGCTACTTACACACCGCGATACGCGACAGCACAGCTGTCACTTCACGCCGGTAAGTACGCGCCGGTCTCCCCGGTCGTGCCGGCCCAATTCTGCGGCATGTATCATGGCACTACCTCTTGATAAAAGTCTTTAAGTATTGTAATAATATTTTTAGCTCAACACAACCTAGACACAACACGTGCAAACCAAACACTTTTTACAACAATACGAAAAAATCGCGCCTCAATTGCTTCTGAAAATATCGCGAGGAACGTATTAAAACCTAGTTGCTACGTTACGGTGCAAATAGACCTACATACGACGTTCCGGGTTCATTCCCCGGTGGTAACACATTCGGGGGTCATCGCCCTCTGGCCAGACGTGTAACTGAAACTTTCCTTATCAGCTGTCTGTAACGTTATATCTCGGAGGAAATTACGTATACTTTTCGTAATTTCATTTGTACGTTTGTTTCATTAGTCTTTTTAGGGTTATGTGGATGTTTATGTATGTATATATGCCTTTTGTTGTGCAGACATGTTGACAACTCGTTCGTGAAATGGGCCACCGGAAACTCATCAACCAAACCCCAGGAAAAGAGACAGGTGGCGTGACGATGATATTATGTAAGCTAGAGGTAGCCGGCAGGGTCAGCACAAATGGCTGCATTGATTTGGCACTACCTCTTAATTAAAATTGGGGGAGACGTAACTAGTGAGAGTAACCGTTCAGAGAACAGTGAAAGAGGTGCAACATTCGTAGTTGAAGTTCTATATAAGGAAACAGAGGGCTTAAGCCGGTAACTTTGCCATGGGCCTCGAAAGATATAGAAGGGAAAAACTAACATTAATGTTCACAATGAGAGGTGTTCCATCAGATGATGATGTTGAAGTATGCGGAACAGTGATCGGAATCGGAAAGGCCAAATTCCTGGCACATATTGTACAGTCGGCCGCTGATCCGATCTACGTCATCAGTTGTCCGAAGTTCGATTTAGATCGAAGTTTACGAAAAAGTCTATACTAATGCTTTTTTTACTTTTATATTACACATATGGATATACATAATTAGGTAGGTTAGTAGAAAGAGAAGAAATTTCTGAATATTATAAGTTCCTGTCACTCATTATACTGCATTAAAAGTGAAAACTTTGCTTTTAAAACTTGAGCGACATGTTTCTGGCAGCCGTGTCTCACAAAAAGGCGAACTTCAGTTTAAGCCAGAACTTTAGATACTGATTTTCAGGTCTACAATAATTTCTACTTATACATTGCGTAGTAATCGATATTATACGTGTATTATACGTATACTATATTAATACGTGAAGCAAAAACTTTAGGAACATTTTTACGAAAATTGCGCGGACGGAGGAGTATGAAGTTTGGCACACTTATAGTTTACGTGTTAGAGAAGTGCAGAACGCTTTTTAATAATAATGTTTATAAAGTACTTTATTTTAATAAATAAAATTTTGCACACACTGCCATGCATTTGACAAGTTGATATATATAATACACGTAATTATTGATGAAGTTTGTATATGTCTTTTGGAAGTGTTGAAATTTCTAGATAAATTGTTTACCTTAGTTACGATGACTTAACATGTCATATGTCATACATAGTTTTTAATTATAAAAAAGTTTCACTTAGATCGAATTTCGATTTTCGCGGGATCACTAATTGAATGTACCTAGCTTTTGGGCATTTAGGCGTAAAATAAGTCATGTCATCGTCTTGGCAAGGAAACAAGGTCGCAGAGGTCACGTCACCTAAACCCTTCGACCTCACGCCACCCCGCGTGCGTCAAAGGTCATCGAACGTTTTAGGGTAAAAGGTTTTATTTATGGGTTATATTTATGATATTATACCCGATAACAGCAATATTAAAGTTGTAAAACTTGTATTTTCACTAGCCACCATTATTTGGAGATATGAACTTAGAAATAATCAGTTGTGGGGATATGTCTTTGAATTTAAAAAAATTATAGGTACCTACTTATACTAGTCGACTCGATCACGTTGTTGGGCGTCAAAAATTAAAGTTATTCAATCGCAATCGAATATAGCCTGTGTTACTGATCATGTAGCCCTACTATTGGTGACTGACTGGTCAAAATCGGTCCAGTAGTTGTAGGCTATTTGATACAAACAAACCAACATTTTTTCCTCTGTAAAATTATTATAATAAGTACAGAGTAGTATAGAGTATAGATAAAAATAATCAATGAAAATAGATTGAGACGACTATTTTATCGTTATTAGATAGGTAAGATAGATAAATAGATAAGAGCTTTCTTTGCTGTTTGTACAGCACAATAAAATAAGAAAAAGTTAAAGGAAAAATAATTAAAAGAATTAACTTTGCAATGGTATATGTATCAAAAGTGATTTTGTATGTTTATCAATTATTTATTGTTACAATCATATATCACCACCACATATAAAAAAATGCTTATCCTTTTGGTTTTGTAATATTAAGTAAGGATTAATTCTGGAAATTTTATTTTGTGCAGTACTGTTACTACAGACACAGACATATTTAGAAATACGCTAGTTTACTTCTAAAGTGCCATGTGATTTCATCCATGTAAAATCTATCATATACTTAGGCATCATTGGTTTTGGTCGTAAATAGAAAAAAATATGTAACTTAAAAATCTTATATACAACTATAACAATAATAGTTTGCATTTATAATTAGTAGGATAATGTGTAAAATAAAAATTCCCTACTGCCTTAAAAATAGTCATTTTCTCAATTGAGTTTAACCTGATGTAAATAATATACACAGAAGTTGTACACTAAAAAGCCTATAATTTTCATAAATTAAATGTGTATGTGGATTGAATTCCTTAGTAATGCACAGGTGGATGTATACGGCATATGACAAGTTGATGTGGGCAAATAACAATCAATTCTAATAGAATGAGTTAACGCACGCTGACATCATAGATGTTTTGGCGGGGGTCGGCAACCCGCGCGGCCGACGACCTTGTTTAGCGACCTTGCGTTCGGGTTGTCGACATCGGCGTTTTCGGGCGTTTTTCTCTAAGGAAAATTTACCATCGACCACAGATAGACCCCACCTGCCCCGCGCCGCCGGTACAAAGAACACGGCGAGTGGAAAACCTTTTGAACGTCCACGGGTCATGTTTTTTTGGTCGCCCTCGAGGGCAACGTTTTCTTCGCCCACGTCGAATTATAGACATCGATTTTAAATGCATTCCCGGTATTCGATATAATAATGGCATATTTTGTTGTGTGAAAAAGTATGCATTTAAATGAATTCGATTTTCAAATTAGGCTTAGAATATATTTGAATGTTTTCTCTGTGAGTAACGGGTTTCAATTTAAACGCATAATATTATTAATTCGAATTTCAAACAAACGGTATTTGAATTAGGAATTACTTCATATTTTAAGTAGGTATTAATTTTACAACGTGTATTTTTATAACTGCTTTTGTTTAATATATTTAATTATTTAATATGTTTTTATAAATTAAATATATAAAAGTATAAATTAAGTTCTTTCTAGAACAAAAACAATACTTTATACTTTGCCTACCTACCTACGTCAATTGGCAAAATTAAAAAAAAAAAACATTGCATTGTTTTGTCATTCACATGACTTCTATGAGGCTATTGGCCGCTGTGCATCATTGGCTATAACATAACGTATATAACAAACACTAATACTAAACGTAAATCACGCACTACCCCCACTTTTTCGCCCTCACGCACACACGCGCGGCGCGCACTGCGTATACAGTGTGCGCGCCGCGCGTGTGTGCGTGCCTGTATTATCGAGGTCAACAACCGGCGAATTTTCGGCAGTGTGAACTATTGCACAATGTACCCATCTCATTTGGGAGTCGCCATCAGATGATGGTTCAACTCATGGTCGTATGTCATCGGAACCGTTTTAATTTGTTGGTTTAACGTTTTCATCATCATCATCATCAATCTATAACCATCCAATTTCAAACATCAGCTTAATTCTATTGACGCAAAGACGGATGAAATTGTAAGTGCTCGTACCATGCTGCATTGCTGCTGAATTGGGCCGACACGACCGGAGAGGAGAGGAAAAAATGTTCCTATGGGATGCTATGGGATGATTTTCTATTTTTATCGGGAACGAAATTTACGCGGGTGAAACAGCAGGGCGCAATTAGTATTACATTCTATTAACCAAACGTGGATCAGTGGATATCAGTGGATAACAGTTTTTTTTTTTATTTATTTATTTATTTATTTATTTATTGAAAGAAAAACCTACAGCTATAACATGACAATATTAAATTTAGTATACAAAGCAAAGAGCCAAACAAAGGTTTTTACAAATAGAAACTTATAAGAAATTACAACAGAAATGAACATGGTTTACTTAGCGTTCACAGTTTTAGGGAAAAAATAATACGTGTTTTACAATACAATCATTTTAAGTACTATTATTTATTAAAAAAGTGTTGTGATACTATACTCCTTGTCTGATTTACTCCGCCATGAAATATGTCAACTTCAAAAGTTTTTGATAAATTATTAAATTTATTACAAGTTCGCCACAGAAAACTATTCTGCCTATAATTAGTGTTCACTTTAGGGACAGTGAAAGGAGCATTGAATCTACGTGACTTCGAGGGCACATTTATATTAATATTAGACAAGAGATCGGGGCAGTCAATCTGTCCCGATACTATTTTGGACAGGTAGGTGACGTCCGCAATATCGCGTCGGATTTCCAAAGGTAGTAAGTAAGTGATGTTTTTTACACATATTTAGGTAAAGCGTAGAATTGTAGGGAGTATTAAGTTTAAAACATAAGAATTTAACAAATTTTTTCTGGATATTTTCAATGCGAGCTGAGTAAATATTGTATCTAGGGTTCCAAATTTGTGACGCATATTCAAGAATACTACGAACGTATGTACAATAAACCACAATGGTGGCAAAAAAAGCATACGGCCCACCTGATGGTGCGTGGTTACCGTTGCCTATGTGCGCTTGCACCACCAGGGGCATCACATGCGCATTGCCGACCCTTTAAGAACCTATTGACTCCCCTTTTGAGTATTAAGTACTTTTTGGTTCAGCCTGGTTGTTTTACTGGTTCAGTCGGGTAAAAAAAAAGTAATTTTTTCTACGTGTATTCTTTCCCGACAGGGGTGCAGTTGCAGCCATTGCACCCCGCTGCCGGCGAAATAGACCGTCGCGTTTTGTGTAGTGTCAGAGTATCGGGCAGCCATTGGAGAAGGATGTGGAATCACCACCAATGGATTGTCAGGAGTGGTACCTCTCACAAAATAGTGGCTTGGCGTCACAGCTGTGCTGTGACGATTCGCGCGTCCTTTTTGACTTGCAAAAAACATTACGGTTCACACTATAGTAATTCTACTCTCATTTAGCGTTTACATAATTTGAACTTATTATTTTATTAGTTAGGTACTTGTTTAAAACTGTTGAATTTGAAACATAAGAAATGTTTTGTACATTTTATTTTGCTATCGCTTTAGGTATTCATGATAGTTATTTATGAAATTATTTGATAATATTAAATTAAATTTAAGTAACTATAATTCTAAGCGAATTTCGGTTGATCACTGAGACACCATCATAGGGATTAGCCAACTGTACTCCGGCTGATGATGGTGATGATGATGATGATGATGATGATGATGATGATGATGATGATGATGATGATGTTGATGATGACGGTGCATATCAGTATGCTTCGTGCAAGTGTGTTCGCAGACACAAGTGCACTCTCTATTCCCTCTTTCTCCGATGGGACGGCGCGCGGCGGTCCGACACGACCGGAGAGAAATCAGGCGCAGAACCTACAGCATAGCATACTTCTCAGGACAAGGGGGTGCCGTCAAATTCTTGACTTTGGCCGGTTATTAAAAATTGAAAATATCAAAACATTTTGGTCCGAACCGGGATTAGAAACCAGGACTCTACGATCTGTCATTTGTCAGAATTACTACTTTACTACTAATAATACGGTACAAAGCAGGCGCAAAACATATAAGTACATATACAACAACATATAAGTAAATAGATATACAACATGTAACTGTTTTCTCTATTTTAAGTAAATATTTAAGAAACATGTCTACGACGGGGTCAAAAATGAAATAATTTATTGTTTAGTAAAATGTATCCTATGAGCTGGTGATAAAGATGTAAATCTATTGATTTTCTTTCGTTCAATATTTTGGGTGTTTTAGGAAATGTAGAGTGAGTATGATAATATGTATTTGTAGGATATGGGCATTCTTTAAATAATACGTGTGACGTGTAAGTATTCGGTGGCCTTTGGAGGGGGGAGGAGGAAGGAGGGCAATGCTTCTGTATAACCTCTATGCGGATGTATATGTGAGTGGGTAGTCATGTAAATGGCTTCGACTGCTCGTCAGCTCATCTATATATATAAAACTCAAACGTGACATAGCCATCTATCAACGCACAGCCCAAACCACTGGACGGATCAAGCTAAAATTTGCCATCCAGGTAGATGTTACGACGTAGGCATCCGCTAAGAAAGGATTTTTAGAAATTCAACCCCTAAGGGGGTGAAACAGGGTGTTGAAGTTTATATGGATTTCGCGGTTGAAACCGCGGGGCACAGCTAGTGCCATATAAAAAAATTATGCCGTTCGGTCACGGTGTTGTATTAATTTCATACATTTTTAACGTCACTTCTTTGGCTTCTTTCATGAAAATAGTTATTAATATATAAATATAGACTAATCAATTTTAATTTAGCAGGTTTATCTGCTAGATTTCAATTTAATAATAGTAGGGCATTTATTGCAACTTAGAAAGCCCTACAATATCTATGAATTAAGTTCAATGTTTCCTTACTACTTCATTATTTATTTACTGTGGCTTAAATTTTAGACTTTATAAAAACTGGAGACTAAAGAGCAGTGGATGGAGGCGTGTTCAAGCACATGTCAAGGGATGAGGGTGGCCGTACACCATCGAACTGTTCGAAGTTGGTGGGTGAGACATAATTCGTTTGTCGCGGAGACGACAGTTCCTCAAAGAGCAGTACTGATTAGATGTCGAGGTGCCTTAAAAATTAACCGTTCCGTGGCTTCGGTAAATGCGGTTTGTTTTTGAACTGAAAGCATCATTAGCGGTGATAGGCTGATGTTTTTAAGTCAGCAAACATGCTGTGATGAGTATAACTTTATAAGATAGCTTTAAGTTTTCACTTCATCGGCTGTCTCTAAGACTACCTGTTTCATTTTATTTGGGTATTTGGCACTACCTTATACCTAAACATCACTTGATTTAGAATAAGACTGATCTCTCTAAAACCACTATTCCTCAGGGATGGTTTACATTTTCCTGTCCTCAATATCAATGATTCATGGCTACCCCGCAGCGCGTTCAACTGCTAGTTCGCAACACGCCGGGCAACGAACTTCATTCAAAATAAAACATTTTATGTAACGACGCATTGTCTAAGTATCGGTGTTTTTGCAGCCGGCACTCGCGGTGACTCAATTGTAAATTATAATACGTGTTATTGGTGGCTAGTGGTGTGGGGAGAAGAGCAGGTTCGAGGCCCCGGCTGGGCCAAGGCTATTTAATAATAATAATAATAATAATATAGCTTTATTCGCAAAAACATACTGAACCATGTACATACAAATTAGGTGACGGACATTAATAATAAAAAAAACTAAAATAAAAAATTATATCTGACAATATAGGCAAGGTCATTTTAGTCAGAGTGTGTTTCACAAAAGGGTGGGACCTCAGCTAAAGTCAGGGCCTAAGTAAGACCTGACACTGGCTTTCAGGATCACCTTTAGTTTTTCTCTCCTGGCGGTAACGTTAATTATTATTTAGTTTGCAATAGCAATCCGAAGCCAGAAAGAAGCAACTACACTCCAGTCTCTCGCCAATCACGTTAAACCTTCCTGCGCCTGATTTCTCTCTGGTGACTCTCGTGTCGCACTGCCGCGGCCGTCCCAAGGCAACTGGTTATGAGAAGGAATGTACGCTTTTGCCTGCGCACAGATTTGTACACTTATGTACTCTGGTTGTATAGAATTGACCGCATCCCCGGCGTGACAGACACGACGGGAGAGAATTGGAGCTCAGTGTCTTTTCAGTTTTCACATGCATATGCTAGCTCCTTCACATATACATGGCTCACTTAGGGTCCCCTGGAAATCCCAAAACGATCCCTAATGTTTCTAGGTCCACTAATACCTGTTAGATATTCTGAGACTGCGCGCGAGTCTTTTCGCCGTCTGAGGCAGAACTTATAATTGGACTTTTCTTCACTTCTCAGCATAAATAAAAAAGTACCCGATAGGTTTTTTGTTTTCGACAAAGTACGTTTTTATACAAAATTTGTGCATAATTGGCTATAACTTTTTATTGCGTTAACTTTGAAGTGTGATTTTTTCAAGGCATCAAGACGTAACTGACCTACGTATGTGAAAAATTCATATTAATCCCTTTACGCGTATAAGAGAAAAAGGTCTTGACAGACGTACAGACAGACGGACAACAAAGCGATCCTATAAGGGTTCCGTTTTTTCTGTTTGATATACGGAACTCTTAAAAGATCGCCAACTGGAGGTCAGTACGATGTCGCAATATTGTGACTTTGCGTAACGTTATGATTTTTTTGTCATAGTATAGGGGAAAACGTGCAGCGGAGTCATATCACCGACGGCCCCAGATATGCATGCATAGAGGTAGCAGATGCGTTGCCCTGCCTCCTTCCCCTGCATGGGCCACCGATACAAACCGCACGCCAGCACGACTGTCATTACGCTGTTAACATACACAATTCAACTGCAATTCGTAACTCTATCTCTTACTAAAGGCCTTTAGCTCCCCTAGCTCATACATTTCTACTTCTCCGTGACCGCAAGCATGTGCACTGAGGAAGGAGTTGTCTCCGAGCCGCAGCATGTGGCACCGCTTTTCTTCTTCTTGCCATCATCTACGGGTCCAGGTGGAGGTTCAGGGCGTTGCTCGGGCCCCGTAAGTCTAATTAACAGCTCCCTTTACCAAACCCCCTGTAAGCCAAGGGACCCGCCAGAGCATAATCATGCGCCTGTCATGACGTCAGCAGCGAGTAACAGTCTCAATGCAGGCGTGTCCTTATTCCATTGTTCCAAGCCGTCCCTTTCCTCAAATATATCACAAATTAAAATCCAAATGGGTTAGTAATATTCCACGAAGTAAACCGCATACGCTAGAGAGCACAGCGCTCATTCACGTAAAACCACGAGTTTCCTTAAAGTAAAGAATGCATGAATGCAGCCGAATTGGGCTGGCACGATCCGGGAGGTACCTCTCGCTTACACGATACAGGAGTAAAGTTACAGCTGTGCTGTTGCGATTCGTGCGGTGTGTAAGTAGCCGGTGGCCCGTGGAGTAGAGAGGAGCCTATATGAGGATGTCTATGGACGTCGGTTGTCATGAAAATGGATCCAACTTTATTTTATGCATAGATCTTAAAGCTCTGCTATTGCGAAGACTTAATTGTTTTTTTAAGATTGAAAAAGAAGCAAGGTGCTATGTGAGAAACATGCACTATTGGTTATTTGGCTGCGTCCTTGCTACTTTCGCCTAGCGCTCTAAATTTATTGCGCGACCTATATCGGCGGAGGTTTCGCAGTCGGCCCTCACCAGGGACAGGGCCCT
>LUGF01015740.1:15796-26931 GCA_001625245.1 Calycopis cecrops | reverse complement strand
ATAATTCCCGCCATGTCTTGTTTACTGCCAACCCTGCGATATGGACGCGTGGTCTTACAGGCCCAACAGAGTTTTATCTGACAACTCACGCTAATGTAAGTTAGACTTATACTATAGAGATTATAAATAGTTTTCATAATACATCACAGTCGCGATTTCGTAAGAGACGTATTATAAAACACGGCAATAAAAATTACTCCGATTCTCGAAGCTAACTCCTGAAGTCCTCCTTTATAGCTTCTAGGGCAGCGGTTATTAAAAAAATATGAGAATTAAAAATTTGTTTAACAGCAAAGCTGAGAGTAATGTTTTATCGTATTATCACAGTCGTCCGTAAGAAGCAATCATCACTATCGTGTCTAAGTACAAAAACTGATAGACAATACAAAAAATGATATGACATGGATATTAATAAACCCGTCACATACATATATTTTCTAAGAAAATCCCCTACCTTCTAACCAAATATTTAGAATTATACAAGATACACAATGTCAGAACAGAGGCGAGACAATAAAAATATTTGACAAATGTCAGAATTACTACAAAAACACTTACATGACTTTGTCATTATTATGTAATCGGGCCGCTATGGCCTCTTACTCGCTAAAATAATGGTCTCATAATTACTTTATCTACTGTCTCTTTTCTTTTCCGATGATTGGAACTTAATTTGAATGTCTCGCTCCCACGCTTCGTACATCTTTCACGTATTGAGAACATCTCTAAATCTATGGTTCTAACACGCATTGACACCTATCAGTTAGTGTTAATATAGTTACGTACGTCAGTACCGACTTATTACCATTATGCTCATCTCCACGTGTTGTATAACACGTCAAACGTAATTAACACTGGAGACGTCGTGTTTACTTCGTTATTACCTCCGAGTACACACGTGGGGTACCACAGGCCTTGCTATTGACCTCATGTACAAATTAGCGCTGTGATGTCACAACTGTTTACTGAGACTAGACTAGATTTTACCACAGTTTACTAACGAAGCGTTGTCTTATCTACTATAACCAAATGTCTAAAAATCTTATCTACTATAACCAAATGTCTAAAAATCTTATCTACTATAACCAAATGTTGTAGCTGTTTTCTATCTATTCTAGCTCGTAGGTATATTTTTATAAGACTAATAAAACCAATTAAAATTTCATTCAAAATAATTATAAAAATATTTTGCCTTTATAATACTTACAAGACTCGATTTCTCGATTAAATATTTCCTGTTACTTTGCTAAGTACAGATATAAAAAGAATACAGACACACCCAAGTAGGTACTAAATAGTTATTCCATATAAACCATAAGCTTTGCCCCCGGTTTCAGACCCCTCCTCCTCCCAAAAATATAACCTAAGCGTACAATATTTTTTTTTAAGTGTGATTTTATGTTATTCCATATTGAAATAGGTCAGTGCAAAATTTAATCCAAATTGCGACAGTTTCCGCGATTGGGGCAAGCAGAGAGAACCGAACCAAAAGATCTATCTAGACGTGTCTTGTTTTCTCCATAATTATACGAAATGCTACTGAAAAAAGAAACGGTCAAAGAAAAATAAAACAATCCAGTTGGTACAAACGTATCCCATAATACGCACATTAGGTTTGCATATTTCAGTCGAAGTGGGGTTGTGTTTATACATTTAGAAATAGACTTTCGAAAATTCATTTTATTTTTATTATGTAAGGGGCTTAACATTCAGTCGAAGCCTTTTATTAACCGCCCATAGATATACATCAGGTAGGTGCGCTGCCTTCGAGAAGAATCAGGCGCAGGACGCAGGCGGTTGTCACGCAGCATCTTGATCATAGTATTATTATTAGAAATGGTATCGAATGATAATGTTATTGTTAGGAATTTGATGATATGATGGTCTTTACCATAGTTGTTCTACATGAGCCTACGAAGGTTTCTGAGTTGGTACGACTTATTTGCAAATGTTGAATACTTATTCATAGTTACGTGCCATTCTTACGATATAAAAACAGTTTTCCCATACATCACCTAATACCTGACAAATATTTACTTACCTCTTCTGTCTTCGTCTAGACACTATCGTATGTACATGCTAGAGGGAGACAAAAGACGGAAAGTAGAAGTATAGTATAGACAATATTGTGTCTACGCTATACTAGACGAGCACCAGCGTTATTGCAGCACCACGGTGACTTGCGAGACCGCGGGTGCCACCGGTGAAGGTCGGGTGACGAAATATTACGAAACAGATGATCATCACAACATGTATTACATACACAGGTACATCACAACATCGTTTACAGGATTTTGGCTGCGTCACTTTTTAATTGCAAGCAGGATCCATATAACATAAGACGAGATCGATCCAGACCGGATCAAGGCAGAAAAGTAATTCCCAATACTTAAGAATAGGCCACACTCTCGTCATCAGTCGGAGGACGTCCGCTGGTGGACATAGGCCTCGCCTACACTCCTGATTGTGGTATATTGTTGAGCATAGAAATAGGCGTCTGTTGAAATTTTTTCTCCTAAAGAATAAATCTTTATTTGTAAAATTCCGAGTCACAATGTTAGTTACCATACTCCTTCAAAATGGCTAGACCGAATCATGAAATGTTGTGTGCATATCGGGTAGGTCTAAGAATCGGCCAACATTTTTCATCTCGATATTTCCAAGGGATCGAAGCTTACGCGGGAGAAACCGCTCGCGCAACTAGTATTTATTTATAAAATATTTACCACACAATTATGTAGCTGTGCTCACAATTATGTAGGTGTGCTCACAATTATGTAGGTGTGTTCACAATTATTTAGGTGTGTTCACATTTATGTAGGTGTGTTCACATTTATGTAGGTGTGTTCACAATTATTTCAACATTTGCCTCAATAAAAATACGTAACAGGTGGTGTAGAGATCAATGACAAGGAAACACACCGACCTTGTGGAGGTAAAATATTTGGAGCGTTGAGTCAGATTAGGTTATAGCTCCAACTGCGCAGTTCTACGGCGATTATATTATAAAGTGGCCAAACGAACAGTCGGAGAGTTTTCGTAACTACCGACCTCGAAATTGAAGTTTCTTCCTAGTGTGGAAGGGGATTTGAGAATGTTTTAGATTTACAAATCAGCCGCGGGCGAAGCTGCAGGCGGAAGCTAGTATATTATGTACCTTGTTCAACTTAAATTTTATTGCCAAGTTTCGGTGGTCACCAAAAGAATTGCACTGCTCGTTCGCCCCTTATGCTAATTGTGGACGGTTGCAGTGGTCGGAGTGCCGACGATGATCGCTGTAAGTTTTGGCATGTAGTCGAAGAAAAGAAGAACATGAATGTGGAAGAGTATGGGTGTGGTTTCCCTAAACTAATTTTTCAAAATTGGAATTACTTCCTGCTCCTACTTTCTTCTGATTAAATTCGTTGCGGGTCCCAAGACAGATTTAGCATTTCCCTCGGGCTCCCAAAGGGTCAAAGGATCGTATGGTGGCCGCTGCTGATCCTGGCGACACTGGCCTGCTGGGAGCGAGTGGGCTAGGCCTGACTTTACAGCTATGCAGATGTGTTGCAGCACTTCTTTAATGGTCCACCGGAAACTTACATACAAAACATCTTTGTACAGGGTACATTTTTTGTATATAATTTTCCGGTTATCATGTGGGCGCGAGGTACCTCGGAGATGCCATTTCCTGATTTAGCATGTCACTACCTCTTACTACATATCAACATTTAACAGTTAACTAAAGCTGACAAAATAGAACAACAATTAAAGTTCAAATTTAACAGATTTCTTGCGAGGTTAGGTAAGGTTAGTATTAGATATTAAGGTTTAAATGTAGCAGGTTTTTTGCGAACCTATTTCAAAATCTCCGCCAATCTAGTACCTACGCCATATGCACCAATCTACGCCGAATTATTAAAGTGCGTCATGTAGGAAACAAAGGTAGGAAGGCGATACGTAATCCAAGGTCGTGAGTTCACTCACCCACTATTGCACAACGTTTGCATGCCGATACTTGTAGCAATCATGAGGACTTTATAGTATAGGGGGGCAAACGAGCAGTCGGCGACATTTTCATGACTACCGACGTCCATAGACATCCGCAAAGAGGCTATACAAGTGCGCTGCACTCCTTTCTCCTCCCGCCTTCATGGGCCACCGGTTACTTACACACCGCACGAACAGCACAGCTGTCGCTTTACGTCGGACTCGTGTAAGCGAGAAGTACCTCCCCGGTCGTAGAGGCAGCAGAGGTACGAGATTTTTGTATATTAAGTTTACAAGTACCAACAAGTAAGAAAGATGGCCTACTATTTTGACTCATCGTGGCTTGCACACTTTCCTCAAGTTCTAAGTATATTTTAGTAATATGTGATTCCGTTCAGAAATTATGCTTGTCACGCTCTTCCTAGTATTGTTTTATTGATAGGTATCCCATATTTATGTTTTAAATGCTACTCTGCATGCATGCATGTAGCCGAATTGGGCCGGCACGATCGGAAGGTACCTCTCGCTTACATCATACCGGCGTAAAGTGACAGTTGTACTTTCGCGTTTCGTGCGGTGTGTAAGTAGCCGGTGGCCCATGGAGGGAGGAAGAGGAAGGAAGGCAATGCATCTGTATAGCATCTATATATCATAAAAATGTCTGCGAATTCTCGTTTGCCTCCATATACAAAAAAATGCAATGACAGTGAAAATTTAATAAATATTGTGGGCATCCTACGCCAGTATTTAGTCCTTGTAATTACATCTTAGTCATATAGGACGTGGCTGACGAATAGTATACGAACGCTTGGAAAACAATTTAGGTCCAACCTTTGACCTTTAATTTCCTAGATAGTTGTTGCTCATGACTTCCTAGTAATAATTGAGTAACTAAATGATATTTAGTAACAATACGGACAGAATACTCAGATATTTAATGACGTCTACAACAGAGTATTACAGATGTTGTCCCGTCTATTACAGAATTTGTTGTTCATTTATTTGTTTTTCAAAAATTACTCCCCTCTTAGGTGTTGAAATTATACTTAACTCAGAAACCTTGAAACAACATTGATTGACGTGATTAAAGATCATCATATGATGCATAGTTTACGACTATAGAGGACACACAGAAAATCATTCATTTTTATGTATACATACTAGCTGCACTCCGCGGTTTCACCCGCGTATGGGAACACCCTCTTGGAAATATCGAGATAAAAAACATTGTGACGCGAGAATTTTACATATATAGATATAGATAAATTTATAAAGATTAAAGTAATATAGTTATTCAAAGATGTATGAAATTGAACGCTACTTACTTGCTGAAATTGCAAAATGTAAAATATACTTTTATATTACCTACTATACTTTTGCTATACATGCAAAGCCGTTTAGATTTATTATATTAATTTTATTTTAAAAGTTAATTCAAATCAGGTATATACAATGTAAATGATATTATTTATAAGCTGATTGTTAATAATTTAATTTAAATTTGTAAAAAGGTAGGTAGATAAAATTGCATTAAGTTATAATGAGTACATTGTTCGATTATAAATGATGTAAGTAGTATTTTAATTTAATTGCTGTAATTACAACAAACTTCATGCAAATATAATTATATTAAGAGATTAATTATTTTAATGTTTTAACGTTTTTTTTTGTTTTTTTTTTTATGGTATAGGGGGGCAAACGAGCAGTTGTAGCCATTTTCATGACTACCGACGCCCATAGACATCTGCATAGAGACTATACAGATGCGCTGCCCCCCTTTCTCCTCCCACCGGTGCGGTGTGTACACTACTTACACACCGCACGAAACGCGACAGCACAGCTGTCACTTCACGCCGGTCTCGTGTAAGCGAGAGGTACCTCCCCGGTCGTGCCGGCCCAATTCGGCTGCATGCAAGCATACAGCGTGGCACTACCCCTTACTAAAACCTTATACAAAAACGTACGATTTAGGGTCCCGTATTTTTATTTAGACTCAGGTCCCCCCCTACAAAATAACTGTAACGTTAAAGCATCATTCGACCTTTGTGTCATATAATGTGACCTGACACTGCCACTGAAATTATCTTATACAATCTATTTACATAATATAATAAAACTGTTGAAGACGTCATTCTGTCTGTGTCTTGTGCGGCGCACACGCAAAACTACTAACTACTGGACGGATTTTGATGATTTTTTTGGTTTTATAGGTTTTAGTGCTTAGTAACATTTAGGCTATAATTTATCAATAAAAAACCTGCTGCAGTCGGTATCTCCACTTTAAATACTCATATTGTAGGGCAAAATGACAGATAGACAATTCGGCCACATAACATTACACGTTACCATGACAACATATTTTAACAAGACAACGGCTGTCGGGTCGACTAGTAATTTATGTTTCTTTTTTCTTTTTCTTACACATAAGTGAATTGAGATATAAACTCAAGTCCAAGGTCCAAAAATTTACATAAATATGTGACATAAAATCATAACAGAAACCGGCGTAAAGTGACAGCTATGCTGTCGCGGTTCGTGCGGTGTATAAGTAGCCAGTGTCCTATGGAGGTGAGAGGAGAAAGGAGGGCAGCGCATCTGTACAGACTATATGCGGATGTCTATGGGCGTAAGCCATTAAAATGGCTCCGACCGCTAGGTTTCCCCCCTATACCATAAAACAAAATAACAGAATAATAAAGTTAATGAGCTACAAATATTCCTCTCATTAAGTTACAGGAAACCAAATTCATAAACATTTACATAATACTTATTGTTTCCTTTAAAATTTGAATTCCTGTAACATAGCGCTATCGGTCATAATCCATATTGTTTCCTGTAAATATTTCAGTCCACAAATAAGTGGTTCCCCTTTGCCGTGCTGTGTTATAATTAATGTGTAATGTTGTGTAAATGTGTAAACATGTGTTTATTTCCATGGCGTCATTTAGCTGTGACTAGGCGACACGTTCCCATGTACCTACAGCTGGATAATGGCTAATCGCTACGGTATACCTGAGAGGGTGTGTTCTTCACCGTAGCAGCATAGATTTTACACCTGCGCAGGCGACCGAAGAAGAATCGAAAATCATTTGTTTCCAGTGACACCGTACACCATTAGCTATTATCGGTGCACTGTTGAACATCGACCTTGTCCAATGAACGCAGCTCTATCGAATAAATTGGTTTCCCCGAAGTTGTGGATGGCTCCTTGGACAGCTGTCACTTCAGGCTCGGTGATTCGGCTGAAATGCAGTGTGGCATCTCTTACCACTCTCGCTTACACGAAACCAGCGTATGTAGACAGCTGTGCTGTCGCGTTTCGTGCGGTTTGTAAGTAGCGTGTAGCCTATGGAGGGAGGAGAAGGAAGGGGAGCAACGCATCTGTATAGCCTCTATGCGGATGCCTATGGGCGTCGGTAGTCATGAAAATGGCTCCGACTGCTCGTTCGCCCCCTTATACTATAAAAACAACTTTACTCTTACATTTTCTAAACTGTAGTAGAGATATTTTTGCTTGCCCAAGCACTTGAGATACTTATGACTAATAATTATATTATTAGTAATAAAGTATTAGTAACTCACAGAGCATAACAAAGATGATATTGCATTTTGGGATTGGATGTGACGTCAGAGGGTGACTCAGAACCAACCCCTGTCATTTGTCTCGATATCGTGACTAAGATGGGAAAACCCCTGGATTAGCGTTTGTGGAAAATATTAGTAATGGAAAATGTGGATGTTTGTGGAATGAAGATCGTACGACGGAAATGATTTATATGGCCGTTTTCCACTATGGAAATTTACATTTATTTTTCTCTTATTTTTTTTTATATAGACAGCCGTTTTTCAATAATGAACATTCAGACGCTGTGGGACCAGCGCCAGATCCAAGTGGGGGTTTAGGAGGGCTACAGCTCCGGACCCCGTAAGGCTAAAGAGCCTTAATATAATTCTTGTACCTACAAAGGGCCCCTCCTCAACTCCAATGTCTTTTAGCCCCGGGCCCCGCCAGAGCTTAATCCGGCCCTGGATGGGCCAGGGGAGGAGAGGAGGAGAGGAGAGGAGGTAGGCGACACTACATGTTGTTTATGCGTGCTTCTATGGACATCGGTGTTTGATCGATTTTGGGATTCGATTTGACGTCAAAAGTGACTCAAAAGCCACCCCCAAATGCGTCACATATCCACCTTCGTAGGGTAACTATGTGTCACAGGTTTCGAGTATATTGAATAAACTGACGATCAACTAGTATTTTATTATGATTAAATACATTTAATTTATTTAAAAAAATAAGTATACAACATTAAATAAATTTTGCAGTTCAACAAAGTGGTCGGATGTCGGCTAATTTAATATAATTATATTAAATAACAAATTATATTTAACATATACTATAGTGACAATGAAGAAAAAAAAAGTGTGTGCTTTAGACCACACAACTGAAGACAAACTTAATTATTGATTTTCATTATAACCGTTGTTACCTACAATGATGATGAACTTGTCAAAATAGGATATTTATTTTTTTTAATTACAAAAAGCTTCGTAAGTAAATAGGTAAATCGAATTTGAATTTTAATTTGAATGACAGCTTCCATTGGCCTCTCCCTACTCTCTCCCTCTCCCTCTACTCCCCAAGTTTTACTTCAAAAAAATCGTATGACTTGTATACTCACTACATACACAAATTAACAAGAGGCGGTCATGGTAGCTTGTAGCCCCGCTTACAATACTAACGTGAAGTACCTAATAGCTATGCTATCGTTTTTTGTGCGGCTGTGAGTTTCATGTGGGAGGGAGGGAAAAAGAGGGCAACGCATCTAACAGTCATGGAAATATCTATGACAATCTGTAGTCATCAATATGTTTCCAATACCACTTATCCCACTATGCTATAAAACCCCCTTTTTTTTACATTATGTGGAAAATGCATTATGCATACCGCCAGTTACCGGATTTACCTGCACAGTTGAGCGGGACTCGCACCCGCTAAAAACCACATGACAATCATCTTCACGCCATTACCGAGTACATGGGTACAGTGGGGCTACCACCAATCTTCCACCACCACCACTTATCCCACTGCGCTATAAGAACCCCTGGATGTATGACGTGTGTGATTCAGGCGAAGGCTTCAGAGGAGATAACTGAAACTGACTCACGTTACGTGAGTCACGCGGAGTAACGCGAAATTGTGTGAGTCATACTTTCACCGTGACAACAGGGAGTGTGGGGGACCGGTGACGTCAGCAGACCTATCACCGTATTAGCACCATCGATGCCATCACCATCATCATTATCAGCTTAAGGAACACCGACTTAATCAAAAAAACTATGGTTTAAAAAACCAGCCAAGTTCGGGTCGGGGTCGTGCAATAAGGGTTCCGTACCAACGGTACGAGCACTGCGACTACAAGGGGAGCAAACGAGCAGTCGGAGCCATTTTCACGACTAGCGACGCCCATAGACATCCGCATATAAGCTATACAGATGCATTCCTCCTCTGCCTTCGTGGGCCATAAGCTGACAAACTTAAATTTGCGATACATACAAATGATTTTTAATAAAGGGGCAAAAGAGCAGTCGGAGCCATTTTCAGGACTAGCGACGCCCATAGACATCCGCATATAAGCTATACAGATGCATTCCTCCTCCGCCTTCGTGGGACATAAGCTGACAAACTTAAATTTGCGATACATAAAAAAAATTTGCTCATTGTTTATTAATTAAAAAAAAATATAATTAAAGCAACAAAAGATGAGATAGTAGCCGCTTCTATTCTAGAACTCCCTTATTTATTGTTGACAAGATTTTAATTGCGTCCTTTTACATTGTTTTTTAATTAATTAATTATTTTTTATAATCATCATTATCAGCACGAGCACCACCTTCTCCCATAGAGCACCTAAACCACTTGCATGCGCCTGCGCATTTTTTTAGTGTTTAAAATTAAAAGTACAAGTTATACAATTTTTTGGAATTCATTCAGTACTACCTTTGATTCCCAGTTCGATAAAATTGAATTTTTTTTTAAACACCCAACAGTATAATAGGTACGCATTGTGTGGAGATGAGAGAGAGAGTGTTAGATTAAGATTATTTTTTTTATGTATAATCAATTTCTCTTCAAAATTGTTGTTCTGTGATTGTGCTGTATGGTTGCAAATAAAGTTTTATCTATCTATCTATCAATAAACCACCTACAAGCCGCCATTTTGTTTTTTCCTGTGTTGATGTTTCTAGCACAGACTAACCAAGATCCTAGTAATATTTGCGACGAATTTAACAATATACGATTTATTGAAAACGGTTAAACCGTTTAGTAGCCAGAAGTTAACACAGAAACAGAAAGACATACATCTTTTGGGCTTTGTCACAATTTTTAGCAAAAAATTTAATTCGAGATCAAAAAGAGATCCATAACACTGACTTCCAATATAATACGGCTATATTAAATAGCCATAATAAGATGTAGACGAGTAAGCATAGTAGTGACTTCTAGAATTAGCATCATTCCAGATTACTCATACTATTGAAATGACAAAGCCATTATATAATTTCGTATATTGTCTTAATAAACAACTGACGTCATATTTAATTTGCGCGGCGGTCCTGCACTCGTGACGCACGTATATATATCAATACAGATATTACACGTGAATCAACAACACACATACAAGTGTATTATTAAGTGTTATTGGACTTATTTGCGGAACCGGCCTCGCCGCTGTGACGGACGTTATGTATGTGTGCGTTATGTCTGTGTGCATAAAAATATATTGTGACGCGATTGAATTTCCCTTGACGTCACGGATTACTCACCCGAGCCACCCCTTGGAAAAGCTTCCCATGGCTTATGGCGATGGTGGCGCAGCTTATTAGAACTCAGACACACCATATTGGCTCTACCATTACCTACATAATTTATGAAAACTTAAATGACAGACTTTTTTATACTATAAGGGGACAAACGAGCAGTCGGTGCCATGGACATCCTCATGACTGTTACTCAGTTGAGTTGCCCTCCTTCTCCCCTTCTTTCTGGGCCAGCGGCTACTCAAAAACCACATGTATAAAACCGCAGTAGGTATCATGTTACTATCCCGGTCCTGCCGCCCTATTCTGCTGCAATGCAGCATGGCTCATCTTACGAAATGTAATGTAAT
>LUGF01015740.1:1627-14854 GCA_001625245.1 Calycopis cecrops | reverse complement strand
CAGCCGGCAGAGCGTGATTACTGGGGGGTGAACGAGGGAGGGACATTAAAAATAATATTATATTATTGAGCTAGCAGCCGTCTGTTATTTTATATCTACTGAATTAATAACGAACCTACTGTTTGTAGCAGGTAAATGTAATCTTATTAATATTATAAATGAGATAATTTATATGTTTGTTTGTTACTCCTTCACGCAAAAACTGCTGAACCGATTTTCATGAAATTTGGCACACACATAGAAGATAAATTGGATTACTACATAGTATAGTTTTTATCCCCAAAAAATGTTCCTATGGGATGCCATGGCATGATTTTCCACGATATCGAAATTTACGCGGGTGAATCAGCGCGCACTCGGAATTTTCTCCACCTATAAAATAAATACAAATAGGTATAATTCGTAAAATATATTTTGTAATTCATACTCAGAAATATATTCCTTTTTTTTATTTTTGCTGACACAGCAAACACATTTAGATACGTATGATACCTAGCTCGGGTGGCCCCTAGACCGGCTAAACTCATGCGGATGCCCTCAGCCGCTGTAATTGGAAGGTCACGGATCTGTAGGCATGATGTCTTCATCCTCACTCCAGGCCCCAGTATATTTTTTTTTTTTATGGTATAGGAGGGCAAACGAGGTGTCGGAGCCATTTTCATGACTACCAACGCTCACAAGCATCCGCTTAAAGACTACATAGATGCGCTGCCCTCCTTTCTCCTCCCACCTCCCCAGGCCACTCAGCGCATCTGTATAGACCACCTCTATATGGATGTCTATGGGAGTCGGTTGCTCGTATGCCCTATACCATAAAAAAAACCTCAATTTGATAATAACACAGAAAAATCGATTGGAATAAGACTAAACTTTCCTGAAATCAGCTTTCTCTTCTTACAAGAAAAACCTTCACTGGAATCAGTTTCTCCTGGAAATGGAACTTTTAAAGCTAAATTTAACCATTTTTGATTTCCTCGATTCAATGATCGACCGAGTCAAGGAGTTTTTCCTCGATTCTTCTATCAATGGAATTTTTAAGTGTGTAAATAAAACTGCTGGGTTTAAATTTTGCCTTAGTTCTTTTTACAAGCCCTATTTTTCTCTGTCTACGCCTATTACTATTGCTTTTTATAAGTCTTTCAAGACTTGGCGCTAAGCATTTATTAATTATTTTGAATGCCATAAAAACTCTATTTATTTAACCATAACATTGAAGCCTCTTATTTCATCCTTCTTGATCGGCGCATCCGGATCCAGGTGGGGCTTAAGGCGCTGCAGCCCCGGGCCTAATAAGGCTTAAGGAGCCTTTTCGTACCCACAAAAGGGCCCCCATCTCAATACCAAGGTCCCCAAACCCCGGGCCCATCTGCTGCTGCTGGATAGGCGGGTCGCATTCAGTTTGAAATTGAAATCTCTGATTCTTTATTCGAAAATAAGGAATCTATTAAAAAATCATCATGTTGTTTACAAAGACAAGAACATTCCAAATTCAAATGTATTATCAACTTCAAATGTCACGCGCGCGTGTGACAGCTGTCATACGTCACCAATGTCAAAATATCATTCACCTCAAGGCAGACGATTTCTATTGTTGATTCAGTCTGCTCATACTTACATAACCGACTTGAACTCGTAAACAATTAGTTCAACGACCCAAGACAGTCGGTCAACGGTTTTTACACACGTTTGGTGTGTCCGTATCCGGTCAGAAAGTGCGCAAACACTAGTCTTTTCGCGGTTTCACCAAACAGGGCGCGAGGCGCATGCGCAAGCGTACGCGCGAAAGTGCCGCGCGACTTGCATGTCAAACTGTATTCTATTTTTGAAAAATTCAAATTCGCATTTGGAATGCGTGGTCGAACGTTGTTCCAGCCAGCACGGCTACTTGTTTTCTTCAATCTTCCCATAGTTTGCTTCAAAAGGCTGTAGGTACTTGTAAAAGATTCTAAAACCAAAATCCTGTTTTACAATATTGTTTTGTAATTAAATAAATATTAATACTATATTTGTGGACAAATATGCTATTTTAATTTAACTTATTCCTTGCTAGTATAATAACAAACTTTATGGTTCTCCTTTATAGTACTTAGAATAATATAATATATAGATATACTATATTATTATCCAAAAATGGTAAACAAAGGTACATAATTTTACACGCCCGTGACCTTCGGAAGGTTTCTAATCCCCGACCTTTGCGCGAATAAAGAAATCACTAAAACCACACACATCAAACCGCTCTACTACAAATATTAAACCACATAACATTCCACATAGCGTATATGGACGCAGCCGGGGTCGTCGACCGCTGACGTAACTGTGACGTAACACGGACCTTCAGACACTGACTCTGACATCTTATCTTATCAACATCTGCACGAAACACGCCGGGGTAGCAACATGCTCATTATACATATATTATACATATATAATGATGAAAAGAATTGTAAAGATTTTGACATGTGTCAGTCTCTGCTTGCCCTGTTAGGACGGTGGAGAGAGGATGTGTTGTTATTGTTGTTGGTAAATTCTTTTAACATTCAATTGAAAAATAACAGATTTCATTTTTTTTTATCGCGGTGATATGCGTTTACTCACTGCCAAGTGCCATGGAGCCTGTGTGGGATCCGATGGGTGTGTGGGGCTCGCGGCGGGGCCGAATACCCACTAAGACCCCGCGGGTGCCATCAGCCGCCTATGTTGGAGTGCCCCGGATCTGTCAGCGACAGGGCAGAACAAATCTGATTGCTTTAATATATATTAATGTCAGAATTTCTTCTCCTATTTTCTTCTGATTAAATTCGTTGCTTTTCCCTCGTATTCCCTGAGATCGTTGTGATTGCTGTTGATCCCGGTGACACAGCAGTAGCAGCGCGCAGCGGTGGGAACCAGTGGTGGCCCAAGTCGTTAAAAATACCCAGTGCATTTGGTAGCCCATTTTTTTATTGGTTCAGATGTAACGTCATACACTAAGGTTCAGTGACGTCATATTCTTATTTTACTATGGTCATACGCTAAAATTCGGCACACCGTACAGGCTATAACAGGGTGCGCAGAAATCTAGATACGCTCAAAAAAAGTTTCAATTCTTCTTCTCTAAATTAAGTAGTACCTTGTGATTTGCCTGAAACAGATTAATAAACTTTATCATCTAAGTACAGTCCTAGAGTATATAAATTTATTCATCTCAAATATGTAAAAGCAATTGGATGTTTGTTAGCCAATAACCCAAGAACGACCAAACGGGTGAGTGAAATGTCGCAGACAAAAGCTAGTCAAAATACAATTTTTATGCTTTGTATACAGTTATTATGAAATCCGTTTTCGACAAGATTACGCATTCTTATCTATGTAACCTAACTGTATCTGTGAGTGATATTTTACGAACTCGAAAATTTCCAACTCCAAATTAGTAACTTTATAATTTTAAGAACGTTGACTTTGACTAAGGAAGTTTGTGTTACGTGCTATGATCATATTTTCCTTAATAATTCTTTCTAGATGGATTGGTCCTGTGACCTGGCCAGCACTTCCCACAGTGAAAGGAGAGGAGTTGTCTTTTACCAGTTTTTCAAGTTGAAAATAACGTTAGTTTAGCCCTGTACAAAATACCGTAAGAACTTTCTTACAGATAAAAGAAAACGCCAATATATTTAAAATTTATTTTATATATTTAGGGAATTTTATATATTTCAGATTTTTACCATAGAAATATAAAGATAAATGTTAATCTTAGTCTTCAAAGCCGCGATCTTTGATAAACGTTTACACTGCGCCATATTTGCACAGATTGAATTCGCTCAATCCAACCCACCTCGACCTGGTCAAAGAAACCGGTAGGAAGCGATGCGATAGAAAGAAAGCAGCCAGATATGAACAATGCGTGTGACGTAAGGTGAAACGCAGTTACATAAGGCGGGCCTTGAACCTACGGAGGAAACGCTACGCCCTCCACATTCACTCATTTCCTACTTCTCCTTCCGATTGTGGCCATATATGGCGGGTTTCAATGTGTGTGTGACTGGATTGTCCTCTCGCGTTTCGCGAGGGATAGAGTGAAGAATATGGCGACGCAACACTAAGAATGTTTGTGGACATCGATGTCTTCGTGTGCTGTAAAACACTGAGCTTTTTTTTAAAGCATCGAGGCAAACGAACAGTCGGAGCCATTTTCACGACTACTGACACCCATAGACATCCGCACAGAGGTTAAACACAACTCCCACCTCCATGGGCCATAAATACGTACATTGTATATGTGGCTGGGGTATCCTCTCGCGTTTCGTGCGGTAGACTCCGATGGCTCGGAGGATGAGGTGAAAAGCGATGTGACACTCCCATGAGAATGTTTATGGGCATCAGCGTCTTCTCATGCCATCAAACACAGTTTTTTTAAATACAATTTATAGGCTTGCGTTTGGCCAGTGTTTCACCTGATAGTAAGTGTTGACGTCACCGACGATGGATCATGCTTCAATAGGGGGCAAACGACCAGTCGGAGTCATTTTCATGTCTAACGACGCCCAAAGACCTCCCATCCCCATGGGCCACCGGCTACTTACACACCTCTCGAAATGCGACAGCACAGCTGTCACTTTATGCCAGTCTCGTGTAAGCGAGAGGTACCTCCCCTGTCGTGCCGGTCCAATTCGGCTGCATGTAAGCATGCAGTGAGGCACTACTTCATAGGTACTAAACTGCGGATGCAATTCTATCTTTGTTTCTATTTCTGTCAGATTTGGTCTTAAGCTAAGAAAAAATAGAACCAAATATTCGGGAGTAATGCAGTCTGAACTGGCTTGTGAGTTTCAGGTAATCCATTAAAAAAAAAGATGGCAGAAGAGTGGGCATTGCTTAAGGATTTATATGGGACGTCGGTGGTTACCAAAATATAAAAAAAAAATCACTCAAAGATCATGTTCGGCAGCTGACGCCATTTTCTGTTTTCTGTCTTTCATTCTCTTTATCATATGATAAAATTGAGCGAGAAGAAAAGTGAGCAATGTTCACTTTTCTTCTTCCTGCTGACCGCAAGGAATTAGCCGATTATGTAACGGCGGAACGTAGGGGGACCGGGGACAAGTGAAAGTGCGGTCGATGCGCCGGGCTAATTATAATTCGCCCCGCGTACTGCCCCATCGGTTGATTGGGTCGACGAACTAACGCCTGGGTCTGGTCTAGACTGTGTAGACATATAGCCTAAAATTGGTTAGACCTGTGGCTCACAGGTATAGACTGGGTAGGCATATATATACATACCTAGTCTACCTCTGATAACTAGTGTTACAGCCTAAAAAGAGAGGAGTGTTGTTTTTAGAGATAGAGCCTGCTATATTATAGCCTAAATTTTACGATTTGATAGTTGAAGTTAGGTCTTTAGTAGCCAATGAAGATGCTGCCACCTTGCCTTTCTAGACTATGATGGACAGGGCTACCCATACCGGACAGGCTTGGGAAGAGAGGCCAGACTAAGCAGCTCAGCTGGAAGGTCGTCCACCCGTCTCTCGGAATCAGCAGATAGCGACGTGGATTAGGAAAATCGGCGCGTCCGCCTCGGACAAATTGGTGGCGTGATCCTTTGTAGTACTGGAGCCTGGGGTCAGGATGCAAACCTGGCCCTATTGCACGATTCCACGTCGTAGTAGGAATTACTGTTCGGAGGCAGCCGGACATGCCCCAAGGAGGCGCAGTCTGGCCTCATCACCCAGGTCAGCCTGTCACAGGAAAAATCCTGTTGCTTGCAGATCTAATTATAGCGGCTGAAGCCACCCGAGAGGGTTTAGTCGGTGTTGCACTAAGTGTCAGGCCCGACAGAGGTCTAGGGGCCACTCGGACTCCCAGGTATCATGCGTGTAAGTATTTTTGTATTTTGCTAAGATCGTCAAGTCAATTAATTCAATGTATGACGATGTAGGAGGGTACATAGAAATCTACAAATAGGTATAGTATAGAGGATATAGACCGTACGCTTGAAAAAGATTACCCTCCTTCTGACTCAATTGGGTTCCTATCATACAGTTAAAATTAATAAATACTCTTTATTAATAATAATAATAATAATAATATCTGTTGTGTCACACTACGTTAGCCTAGCCTTTTTTTTCTTTCTTGTCAAAACGACTTTAACTTTATGATAAACTAGCTTCGTGGATTTCGGACTTCAAAAATGGAGGTACTCAATTCTTTAGAATGAAAAATTGACAGCTCCTCTGCCATAGGCGATAGCGTGATAATATGTAGCCTATATGTTGACCCGACCTATTAGTAATATTCATGCAAAATTTGAAGTAAATCGATGCAGTACTTTTTTAGTTTAGCCCAGACACATACAGATATACAGACATAAATTCTAAAAACTTATTTTTGGCTTATACCTATTGATTTTAGATCACGCCCCAAGTATTCTTTTTAAAAAAATTTCAATGTACCGGTTTGATTTTCCTACGATTCCTGTTTTATCCCAGGGGATAAAAGTATCCTATAATCTAAGTCAGTTACACTATCTGTATAACAAATTTTATCAAAATCCTTTCAGTAGTTTCGGCGTGATTAACGGACAAACATCCAAACTTCTCATTTATAATATTAGTGTGATTGAACCACAGATAGATTGTAGTTGCAGATATAATATGCCAAGCTGCGCACCACAATATCTATTGCGCAAAGCGAACACATAGTTCATAATATCACGTCCATTATATCGACAGATTCGAACTCCAGTCCTTACCCCAATTACGAAAGACCGAAGGCCTACTACCTTCTACGCGCTAACAACTTCAGACCAATTTATATGTCATTATTACCTAATATCTGCCAGCTACCAGTGTAGGGCTTAGTACCCTACTTAGGGTTGCCAGATGGGCGGGATTTGCTGGGACTGTCCCGACGCGACGTTTAGTCCTATGGGCCGAGGCTCGAAAAAAATAGTGCCCCAATAAAGCACATAGGTATTTAAAAGAACTAGGGTAAAATATGTACTTAGCATAAAATGATTTTTAGAAATTAAAACTTCTGTTAGAATGAAATAGTAGTAATAGGTACTTGCGTCTATTTTTTGTTCCGACTATACCTAATCCAAAAATCCTGATGTTCTTATATCAAACGTTAAAGTCTTCACATCTGGTTGCACTAACCCTAATGAAATTAGGTACCCTGTGGCCTGTACGTTCCAGTTTCAATATATAGACTGCACTTCAAAGTCAGAAAATCTCCTAAAAGCGATTTCTAGATTCCCAGGATCGAATCCCGGATAGGACATAAAAGTGTTAGTTTAAAATAGTACGCGATTAAGTCCCGTTTACAGTATAAAAATATGAATACAAATCGTGAAAGCTTAAAACAATTTATCAGAAAAGTGTCATTAAAATTTTTCAATTTCAAACCGTCCGAAGTCAGGAAGTTGGCGGTGCTACCCGTGCCTCGGAGAGCACTCGCTCCTGCGCCTGATTTGTTTCCGGTCGGATCGGACTTCCGACCTATCGGAATAGGAGAAAGGGGTAGAGAGATGAGGTTGTTTGATTGGCCACATCAATATATAATTAATTGTTAAGATGTCTGTCTAGACGTTCGGAAATTTGTTTTTATTAGTGGGTCGTTCAGAAATTGAAATTCGAATCAATTATAAAAAACCAATTAGACTTCGAATTAAGTTTGACTGTGTAATTTTAAATAAGTACTAAATATCATACGTCATAATTTGTTTCACTCATCATCATCACTCAGTCAATACGAAACATATTCAATTTGTGTAAAAGGTGTAAATACACATAAATTGTTAAAATGACAATATTATCATTTTAACAATTTAACATTACTAGTGGACCCGCGAAGATCGATATTCGAACTAAGTGAAACTTTTTATTATGGCATTGCATTGTAACTAGGTAAGGTAAATAATTGGCTAGGCAACAATTTATGTAGTATTTTCAACACTTGCAAAAGACACCGATATCGATGTACCAAATGCTTTGTAGTGTGTGTAAAGTTTTATTTATTAAATTAAAGTACTTTATAAACTTACTTTAGAGTACTAGGTACACCCCTTTATTTCATCCTAGGATTTTAAATTTCAAAAAATACATATACCCCTGTACCAAATTTCAAGCTTCTAGGAACAGTAGCTTACTGGTGTGCGTCTATATGTTATAAGCTAGTCAGTTTCAACTCTTACATATGGGGACACGGCAGTGCACCCGCCAAGTCGAGCAAAAATGTGGCACATCTATACCATCCTTTTCTCGAAGCAATTCAGGCCAATTTCGATTCCCTATAACTTCGTTGTGGATCAAACAGGAAACCTAAAATTTAAGTGTCTAAGCAGACATTGTAAATACAGTTGAAATTCCAAATTTCATTCAATTTAAACCAGTAGATTAGGAATTGGAACCACCTATCGTACCAATACGAGTCGGGAATACTCTCATATATTATGCAAGTAGACATTTAAAGTACCTTGGGCTCACCTTGGACGGACGATGGAGCTTCGAAGATCACATAAACCGACTGGTCCCCCGGATCGAGAAGGTAGTGGGTGCTCTGCACAGACTGCTGCCTAATCTCGGGGGACCAAGTGAGGAAATCCGTACTCTTTACGCGGGAGTTGTACGCTCCATGGCGCTGTACGGTGCACCCGTTTGGTCCCTCCGGCTTATTGGCGTACGTCGCTGCAGGGCCAAGCTTTATAGCCTGCAGCGAAGGATGGCCATTCGTATTGTCCGCGGATATCGTACCATCTCATTTGAGGCAGCAACCATCTTGGCGCGTTTCCCACCCTTGGATATTTTGGCGGATATGGACACAAGGGCTTATAATCGTATCCATGATATCCGCCAGAATGGAGGAAGTGATACACCAAACGGGATCAAACGGCAGGAACGGCTTCGAGCGTACACAGTTTGGCATTCGCGTCTCTCGGAGGAGTGCTTTGCGAACAAGCGTGTGGTGGAAGCAGTTCTGCCAGTATTTCGGGCGTGGATGGACCGGAGACGAGGACTTACGTACCGAATTACGCAAGTATTAACGGGTCACGGATGCTTCGCAGAATATCTGTGTAAAATCGGACGCGAGGTGACGGCGGCCTGCTTTCATTGTGAAGATGACCAAGATTCTGCCCAACATACCCTTGAGGTGTGTCCTGCTTAGAATGCAGAACGGCAGCTCTTGGTCAACGAAATCGGTCCAGATCTCTCGCTCCCAGCCGTGGTATCTGCTATCACAGATAGAGACTCGGCGTGGAGAGCTATGTCCATATTCTGCGAATCAGTGATGTTGCAAAAGGAGACAGCCGAGCGAATCAGAGAAACAGTTAATCCATCACGACGTTTACGTAACAGAGTCACATTGAGACGAGCTCGTGTACCTGCCATAGCGCCCCGAGCTACCGGTGCTGGGCAGGTCACAAACTAGCACCTGTCACGTAGATTATTGGGCCTTATTAAGGCCGGTTCTTCGTAGAGTGGAGGACTCTACATGTATGTGATGAGCCTGAGTAAGGCAAGGCTGGAAGAGAGGCAGCGGATATTGTTCTGTATGAGTCCCCGCAGCCTCTCTGTGTTGCCTAGAATGTTCTCCGCAGGGGTTTTAGTGGGTAAAAATCCCACATAACTCGGCTGCCATTATTCCTCCACTTATGGCCCGGGTATCTTGATGAAGGTTTCCCCTGCGTTAAAAAAAAAAAAAAAAAAAGGAATTGGAACTTGTTAAAGTTTCTCGATTTTGTCACTCACTGACTGACCGATCATCATAAGTTTAAAGCACTTCTAGCAGACACAGAAGCTTCATATTTAGAATACAATTCTATTTTAGTATCTAAACCAAGGAAAGAAAGAAATATTTTGTAATTTCGATTCAGTTTTCTAGATACAGCAACTGCATGAATAACTTTGTAATCCTATATAAATATATTGGATTACAGAGTTACATTTGTAGTAGGATTGCAATCGAATAATAGGTGTAAATATCTGTATGAGGCATAACGGGAGGGGTCTAGGGTGGAAAAGGGTGTGTGCAGCCCATGAACCTCAATAACATTCGCTTAGGAAAATATATCGAAATATAAAGAAAAAAAAACGATTTTCTATAATTCTTCTTATGTACCTATTCTATACAAATTCTATTGTAAGAAGTAGGGACACACTGCATGCTTGCCTACAGCCAAATTGGGCTGGCACGACTGGGGAGGTACCTCTTGGCTACACGAGACCTGCGTGAAGTGACAGCTATGCTGTCGCGCCTGGGAGAAGAAAGGAGGGCAACGCATATTCTGTATAGCCTCTGTACGGATGTACATTTGTGTGCTCCCCTATATCATAAAAAAATATGTTTCTAGAGAAAAGTTGTTCAGTTTCCTGGGCTCACAACACGCTTATTACGAATCCCTCGTGTCATGTTCAAAGATAAATTGTAAAACGGTCGATGGAATGTGCCAAAAACGAAAAAAGTCTACAAAAGGAAGTGAGATCCCATCAAAAACATCATGTAAAAAAAAGTTTGATATTAAGACAGAAGGTTCCATAAATAGGGGCTAAATAAATTAACCGACTTGGTATTGGACTCCGCATTACATGGATCTCACAACTTTTTACGGTAGAAAATTTGAGCTGCGAGACTTGATTTATTTTACAGTATGTTTTTGTTGGGATTTATATACTTCTTGAATAAACACAAATTTTATAATTGATAGTAAGATCATGCCATTGCTACATTACAGTTATTTCCATGGTATTTGGGGACTCTCTTTAGTCCTATGTCCACCCGGGCTTAGAAGGAAAATCCCCCCGGTTGCTATTGACAACCACTAAACACATTAACGAGATAAAGCGGCAATTAAAAGTGGAAAGTAACCCAGTGCATAGATGCGAGATAGACGAACAAAGCGAGTACCGTTATGCACCTAGTGGTCCGCTTTCGAGTTTCGCCGCGCCGGATCTCGGTCACCTCGATTTTATAGCTAGGGGTGTCACCAGGGCTCTTTATTATAACTAGTGGAGTTGGTGAGAGGTAGTGCCATGGATGCAGCGGAATCGGGCAGGCACGGCCCTGGTAGCCCTCGTTTACACGATACCGGCGTAAAGTCGTCTCGATTTTATAGCTAGGGGTGTCGCCAGGGCTTTATTGAAACTAGCATAGTAAGAGGTAGTGCCAAGCTGCGGCTGAATGGGATTGGCACGACCGGAGTAGTAAGCACTAGGCAGTAAGCTCTCGCTTACACGATACCGGCGTAAAGTCGTCTCGATTTTATAGCTAGGGGTGTCGCCAGGGCTTTATTGAAACTAGCATAGTAAGAGGTAGTGCCAAGCTGCAGCTGAATGGGATTGGCACGACCGGGGTAGTAGGCACTAGGCAGTAAGCTCTCGTTTACACGATACCGGCGTAAAGTCGTCTCGATTTTATAGCTAGGGGTGTCGCCAGGGCTTTATTGAAACTAGCATAGTAAGAGGTAGTGCTAAGCTGCAGCTGAATGGGATTGGCACGACCGGGGTAGTAGGCACTAGGCAGTAAGCTCTCGCTTACACGATACCGGCGTAAAGTCGTCTCAATTTTATAGCTAGGGCTATCACCAGAGCTTTTGAAGTAAACTTCTTTACTACTTGACTTGGGGAGTAAGTGAGTTACGAAAAGTGTGATAAGGCGAGGCGAACGGAAGTTGAGAGGGAGATGTAAGTTACTGAAGACAGAAAAAGAGTTTTTTAGACTCTATAGTATATAGAGAGCAGTGCGTGCGCACATTTTCTTTCTCTCTCCCTCTTATAGCCAGTTTCGTGTATGGAGTTTTACTTCAGTCGTGTGTTCTAAAGCACACACATTTTCTCATATTTAAACTACCTGAAGATGGTTTTAGAAGGCAGACGGAATTGGGCGTAGTTGTCATTGAAATGACTAATGCGCTTTTGCCCTAAAACTATTACAATCATAGTGATTTCCGAAAATCGAAAATCACGATATTTTCCGTTTTGAGATCCTAAGAATATAATTATAGTATTTAGGGCCAAAAACTCAAATATAACTTTTTTTAAAGGAGTAATCCTCATGGAAACCCAGCCGCCCAGGGTAGCAGCTGGGTTATGGCCGGACTCTTAACGGCTAAACTACCCATTATGCCGTTTCGACGACAGGGGCACGCTGTCGCACTCATCCGCGAACCCCCCGGTGCCTGGCCTCACCCGTAGCCCCTCCACGTGGAGCATGGAGCTCCTCTCCAACAGCCAGACGACAAGAAAACACAAGGGCCCAAACAAAAATATAACCCTTTAGCCAATATAGCCCAACCCTATATAACATACTTTGACATAATAAAACAGTAAAATCTTTGTGTCTGTACATAGTATACATTTACGAAAAAGTAATTGGGGACCATGTTAAAATAGAATCTATTATTACACTTTTCAATGTTTTTTAATTTTTTTTGCCTGTCTGTTTGTCTGTTTGTCCAGGCTAATCTCCGAAGCTATGGATGGATTCCAATAAAACTTTTTGTGGTGTATAGATATTAAACCTGAACATCTAGAATACTTTTTATTCACTCATTCCTACGGGAAATTGTAATTTCGGCACACTGCAAGCAAACAATAACAAATCACTTTGATAATAATAGAACTAAGCTACGCGAACGAAGCCGCAGGCATCAGCTAGTATAACATACTTTGATATGTAGAGTAGATACAAGCCTACTGAGTGCATAACGGTGAACTTTTGAATTACGTAATCCACAGTCTACAAATAGGTCGTGTTTGTTTTGGGGATTTTCCTACGATTAAACAAGAAAAGGCGTACCTACTTATTATGTAGTTGTACGTAAGAGGTAGGCCTCTCCTATAGCACGCCACTGGCGTCATCTTCGGCTAACCTTTCCCACTTCCTGCCCACAGCTTTGCATATGTCGTTACTCCATCTAGTCACAGGGAATCCTACATTACGTTACTGTGGACTGCAATAGGCTGATGATGATGAAGAGGTAATGGTATTGCTGCATTGTACCCAAATCGGATCCGCATGATCATATAATACTGCCTTTAAAGTGATGACAATTCTCGTTATATTCCGAGTTATCGGTTTCAAATGGGTATGGGGTGAAGGAGTATACTGTATAACGCATCTGCTTGTAAATTCCATAAGCTCCAAATACACTACTACTTCTGTAGATGTGTGCGGATGTAAATGGGCGTCGGTAAACACTAAAAAGGCTACGATGGCTCATATGCCCATGGTAGGAGGAAGGAAAGAAAGAAA
>LUGF01015724.1:46301-60276 GCA_001625245.1 Calycopis cecrops | reverse complement strand
TGAAACATATATACATATATACACACATTCATCCACCAACCAACGGTACGCGCCGCGCCGCGTCAGTTTCCGTTGGGTGGCGCGGTGTGTCGCGTAGCGCGTTTGTGCGCGTGGAGCTGCGCGGCGCGTAGCAGCACGCGCAGTGAGAAGCCAGCTTAATCAGAAATGTCTACAGTTTTAAGACATATAAAATGCCACTCAAATGGCAATTGATGTTGTTTCCTGAAATAATTCGCTGCGTCTGAAAAGTTTGAAACTTGAAATACATTCAGCGAAGGATGAAAGTTGCGATGTGGAAGCGTAAAGTTTCAAGATTTTATGATCGTCCAAATCGTAACACACGGTCGAGGAGGCGAGAACCATACGCAAATCCCTACATTTGTAAACGTGACTTTTTATATCATTTATTTCGTGTTTACGTTTTTGTGTAAGAAATTGTTCAATGATTGATGTATTTTAGCTGCTTAAGTAATACATACTAGCTAAAATACATCGATCTTATCAATCAATCATCAAGTTAAGTTTGTAGTGTGTGTGTAGTGAACGTATAAAATAGTACACTGCAAACTTAAACTTGCAGTTGCAACTTTGCAGTGGTAGCATGTCAGCGAGAGATCCGTTCAGGGGTGTGCTGGTCTGATTTAGCTACAACGCAGAAATGTGGCTGCCTCTTACCTATATCCAGGCACAATAGTTTGTGTAATGTAGAAATAGTGTAGATATAATAAAAATGTAGAACAACAGCTACTGTTCTCGGAGGCTTAATAAAGTGTAACAAAGTGAATTATCTCTATCCGTGATTGAGTCGTGAAGTAAGTTTTTCATTATTTCTATTTTATTCTATTCAGATATATTATTGCTTTAAACTTTCATTATTCAAGTGTAATCCCACGTATTTAGAATATTTCAATAAACCGATTTAACTGATGCCGTTAAATTGAAACTAAACTGTAAAATATATACATATGCTATTTTATATAAGAGGTAGTGCCACACTGCATGCTTGCATGCAGTCGAATTGGGCCGGCACGACCTGGGAGGTACCTCTCACTTACACGAGACTGGCGTAAAGTGACAGCTGTGCTGTCGCGTTTCGTGCGGTGTGTCAGTAGCCGGTGGCCCATGGAGGTGGGAGGAGAAAGGAGGGCAGCGCATCTGTATAGCCTCTATGCGGATGTTTGTGGGCGTCGGTAGTCATGAAAATGGCTCCGGCTGCTCGTTTGCCCTCCTATATCATAAAAAAAAAAAATATGCGATAAATAACTAGGAAATATCAAGTGTTTATGGAAACATACGGTGACTTGAATGCTTTATGAATCTAGAAATGTCTGTCAGTCATACTCTAGCCGAATAAAGTTCGGCCAGAATATACCGCCGACCGAATTAGCCGAATAACATGCGGCTAGAATATGACTGACAAACATTTCAAACCATACCAACGTGCTCAAACCATATATTTAGAATGCACGAACAATTCTAAATCTACGGCTCAAACACATACCGTGTACAGACACGTGTTAACGTGTCTCTCTGCTGTTCGTACACGACACACGAGTGACAGACAGCAAGGGATCATTTGTTTCGGCTGAAATGAAAAATGCTAAAACAAAAGAAAATTAGTTATTTGACGAATAGAAAACAAAACAAAGAATTAAAAGATGAACAGTATTTGAAAGAGCGAGATTATATTAAAGAGAAATGATCTATTTAAAATACAAAAGTACAATACAGGAGATAATATATTTAAATATTTTAAAAAGCTTTGCGTTTTTCTAGACTAAATTACAAAAGTTTAAAGCTCTTCTAGTGAATGGTGAGTTTTAGCGAGCTTACAATTGAGCGTCGTTTTAATTTATATAGATGACATTCGAATTCCTCTGGATTTTAAAATATATTCGTCATCATCATCATCATAATTATTAGTAGCCAGTACGTTCACTGCTGGACATCGGCCTCCACAGGTCACAGTCATAATCTGCTTGCGCCCAGTGGCTCCCATCCACATTAGCCAAGTCGTCAGTCCATCGAGTGGGAGGGTGTCCAAAACTCAATCCTCCGGTGCGAGGCCGTCATTCAAGAACTTTCTTCCATTGCGGTTAACGGTTCGGTGAGCATGTGACATTGCCACTTCAGTTTGCCGACTCTCAGAGCTATGTAGATTATCATGATTCTCTAGCGGATCTCCGAGTTACGGACCCTATCACGCAGACTAACCCTTTCCATAACACGGAGCAATATTAATATGATATTGACACGTACTATTTTAACTATATGCTAGTGTAATTTGTGTAGCATTGAAATGTCATTGAGAGTTCCAAACTGTTCCCTAAACGCATTACTCGTAGTTGCTAAACGGCTTGTCAGCTGTACTTCGACACAGTAATTCACCAGGGACACATCTAATGGGATTCTACAATTATCTACAACAGTTAAACCCACTGCAGCGATTGCGGTGAACGAAAACAATTTATAAATGCGAACGAAATAAATAAGAATGAATACCTACAATTTTTTGTCAGATGTAATTCTAATTTGTTTTTAGAATATATTTCCATGTAATTTAAGCGGATAAAACTAGGGTTGCAGCTAATAATCGAATAAAATTAATTATTTTCTCTGATATCCGATTTTTTTTGCTATAGGGGGACAAACGAGCAGTAGGAGCCATTTTCACGACTACTGACGCCCATAGACTTCCGCATAGAGAGTAACTCATCTGCAAAGCCTCGATAGTACAAGTTGGAGATGCTAACTGGGCGATTGTCCTCATATAAAAAATCTTACAAAGTCGGAGGCGAAGCCTTGTTTAATATTTAATAAACAACTGTATTATTCCATTTTATTCATTATTCAAGTACCTGTTAAAACGCGTCGTATAAAAGATATAAAAATGAAAAGCCTGTTAAGTCGAACCTCTCGGGGCTGGATGTGTTTGATGGGCTCAGAGGATGTGAGATGTCATTTAGTATTCCTTGTCAGATACAACGCTTTACGACGAATGCGCTTAGGGGAGACGTGTAACAAACGTTCCATGTTCTTGTTATATCTTAGAAATCTGTTACGTGCATATTTAACGTACAATAAAACATAATATATTCATGATTATATTCTACTCGCTAACCCGACAGACTTTGTCCTGTCGTATTCTACACATATTATAATAAAGGTAAAGACGGTCAAAAATTTGTACAAGGAAGATAATAAAAAAAAAGTTCAGTATTTTGGGGTTACTTAAAATTGATAACAGAAAAGATATCTTAGAAACTTTATTGACACAAGCTTGATTCCACGCGCATTTCCATATGTATATAATTGATATTATAATCTCGGCATTTCTCAAAATAAAATATTGTAGCCTATATTCTAATCTTATATTCTATAGTCTAGTCTATACGAGTAGATATATATTGTAAGAGTAAGAGAGTGAATAATCTAAAAACTATATATTATGCTGTAGATATCAAAGAAAACTTTTAACGAAAATTGGTATGAGCGAGATATCATTATTGGTTTTGAGAAATAATACATTTTCAAAAAACCCAAATACAAGTATGTCGTTCATCCAAACGCTATGAAAAACCAAATAATTTTATTTTTTGGTAAAAAATACCTTTTGTTGGTATGGAACCCTCGGTGTCGACTGCCCACTTGACCGGCTTTTTTATACATATGTTTGTATATAAATTCGTAAAATATAGACAAAAATGCCAAGATTCTTACGGAAACTGCGGGACGTAGGCAGGCACGCACGCACGCACACACACACACACACACACACACATACACATAAAACACCTTTAGAAATTCAGGTATCATCTAATAATTGAATTAAGATGGCAACATAACCTCACATTTACGAAACCTCCATTATCACAGCTCTTAGATTTTCAGAGTCCTATGGGATTTCTAGCGAGGGGCTATTAACATGAATCCTTTTAATTCATACCCTTTTTATCTTATAACATTTGGGCCCAGAAATGTATGGAATCGTTTGAATCTCCTTTGAATGTTCTCTGCTCAAGTTAAATGGTGCAAAGCGAAACTAACGAATTGATTGAACCCACGCGTACAAACATCTTCACAAATGTTATGAGGACGTTAACTTATATGCGGTTCTTTGTAGGCGTCAATAGTAATTAAAGTGGTGAATATTTCTCAGCGCCCGCCTTCTTAAGACACAGCCGCTACAAACTATTTCTAAATGATTCATTAAATCATAGAAACAGAAAAAATAATTTCTTGGGCCGGTGATAAATGTCCCTGACGGCTCGGGGTTTATTAACTTGCACTATGTCATTTTTTGCGACAGAATTATTTAAGTGGCTTTTACTTAACATCATTGCGTCAAGCTTTATTGTATTTTAATTAAGCTATTAGCTGGAACTATTTTTTAAAATTATTTATGGTTCATACGCCTATGCGGGGAAACGAGCAGTCGGAGCCATTTTCATGACTACCGACGCCCATAGACATCCGCTTAGAGGCTATAGAGATGCGCTGCCCTCCTTTCTCCTCCCACCTTCATGGAACGCTTTGAAAATAAAATAAAACAATTAAGATTAAGGCTAACGAAAATATCAAATAAAATATGGTCTCTATCACGAGAAAAAAACTATCTAGGTTTACTTTACTTTCATGTTACCAAAAGGAAATAGTATCTTTGAGAGAAATATATAAGATTTATCAAATACAATCTTAAAGGATTTAAAGAAACTTGACTCAAAGAAACTTAATTTCTGTTGCAAGTTTAAATTTACTTTCTTAAGAAAAGTAAGTATATTTTAAAATTAACGTTTTGTAAAGGGAAAACCGTAGGTAATTAAGAAATTAATGTCATATTAATTTTACATTAATACCCATTAGTGACTGTGGTGAGACAGGTTTGATGGCAAATAAAATCATCTATACAAAACATAAAATATTTATATTTTAAGTACAAACGTTCAAAATATACTTAAAAAAATATTTTTAAGTAAAAATAAGTTATACCGTTGGCAAGCATCGGCGGAATGTCGTTATGTAAAAGACTACATTTAAAATTTCTTTTTAGGGTTCCGTACCCAAAGGGTAAAAACGGGACCCTATTACTAAGGCTCCGATGTCCGACCAGGCTGTATCTCATGTACTATGATAGTTAGACAGTTGAAATTTTCACAAATGGTGTATTTCTGTTGCCGCTATAACAAAAATACAAAAAAATTGAATAATATAAATATTTAAGGGCAACAGGTAGACGATTGAAATATTCACAGAATATTAATTTATTATTTCCCTTTCGTTGGTACAGAACCCTCGGTGTGCGAGTCCGACTCGCATTTGGCCGGTTTTTTCTATTATTGCAGCTGTTCTCTCTGCCAAAATTTTAAATAGTGTCGTTTTTAGTATAATTTCACACGAATTTATTCTGAAAAAAATATTCTTTGATTTCTATTATTCTGCTTTTTTGACAGTTAGATAATAGGTAGAGAGTAGAGTAGGTAGAGAGTAAGAGGTAGACATTACTACATAGCAGCCAAATTGGGCCAGCAAGGTCTGGAAGGTGCTTCTCCGCTCTCGCTCACAACATGTCGCAAAGTTACACCTGTAGTCACTGTACACCAGTACTGTCACGTTGGAGTATATTAAGCTTAAGAGTATCTGTTGGCCTTTATGAGGAGAGGAGGGACAACAGGTCTGCATAATCATTATGCATATGCCTATGTGCGTCTGTCGTCATCAAAACGGCTCGATAAATGCAATCTGGCAAAGGAGCTTTATAGTCTCTTTAAATAATAAAGTATACAGTAAAAATGGAAAATAGCCACATAGTTTAAAGAGGCGCTCAATTTGCGCGAGCATAACGTTTAAAGATTTTATGATCGTCCGAATGTTCATACATAGGGAGCACACATTCACGCAGGAGAGAGCTATATGCGCCATATAAGCTTTGTACCACAGAACGAAGTTATTTAAGGAATGGAATAGATTTGTTTTGTGGAAAGCATGAAAACCAACGTAAGTTAACTACTAACTTTATTATCTCATATAGAGATATGCACAAAATTCTCGTCTCACCACGTTAGTTACATTACTCCTCCGAAACGGCTCGGCCGATTCTCATAAAATTTTGTGTGCATATCTCGATATTTCCACGGGATCGATACTAACGTGGGTGAAACCGCGGGGCGCATCTAGTAATATTATAATACCTACTAAACTAAATAGGATTCTGGGAAGGAATTTCAATTTGAAGACGTTGTTATAGGGCAGTCTGTTTTGAATTTTTATTCTTATATGAATAAACAAATATAAGTAGGTAATAAATATAAGGAACAACTAAACTTTTCAGCCTGACTGGTTTCATTAATTTCACTGACAAAGCACCAGTGTCAGTCATAGATAGTGATCAGAGTTTATTAATCACTACATAGTATAACACAAAGTCGCTCTCCGCCGTCTGTATACTTAGATCTTTAAAATTACGCAACAGACTTTGCTTGGGTTTTTATTAAATAGAGTGATTTAAGAGGAAGGTTTATATATTGTTTAATAAATCTATTTTTGAGGTCTGAAATCTACGGGAGCGAAGCTGCGGGCGGAAGCTAGTACTAGCATAATCCTGAGTCAAGCTTCTTGAGCGTGTACTCTCATTATATTACGTACACAAATAAAATTAATTAATAGGTTCTCTCAACGGTCGCTTCGTGTGCTATGATATGCAATAATGTACAGAGATTTTGTAAGTTCTTTGAGCCTATTTGATTTACAAATTAATATAGATTGTAATAATTTAATATTTTTATACTGTTCAATTCGTCAGCTTACTGTAAGAATCCATAAACCGACATTTACGAAACTCTGAGAAATCATTTTTTTCATTATCTTTTCATTAATAATACCAAACTATACTATTATCACTGAACACTAATCACAGAGCATTCTTAGGTCTTTCTTCCACCTCAGAGCATTTGAAGTTGAGATAATACTAAACTCATAAAAATAATAAAGGTATATCCAGTTGGGTCCAAACCCACACTTTTGTGTTGTGTCGTGAGGCTTAAAATATTACCAAATTTTTGGTAGGTACTCGTACTACCTTAGACCTTGAATTTATTAGACTTGAATTAGTGTTTGAAATTAGCACTTTTCAAGTCATAATATTTATGCACTACTGTGTACTAACACGAGCAATTTGGTATCAATTAAATGCTTTCAATATTCCATCGATGCATTTGGTTCCAGAGATGTATTTTTTTCCACACGAAATATGACAAAAGTCGATAATCAGTACCCAAATGCATCGATATATACAATATTGAAAACGGCTGTACGAAATGTAATATGAAGTATAAATATCACCTCTATATTGCGAGCACGTTTCTATACGTTTGATAAAACTCTGGCGATATCTCATATCCCACTCTACGAAAGGACTGGATATTCTTTTCTTTATATGTCGGGTAAGGATTGATAATACAATTTGTTCACAAACACGTAGCATTGTTTGTATGGATTTCTATTGCAATTTCGACTATCTAGATTTTGCAGGATAGTTACTGAAATCTGTAAATTTACATAATATATATCTTATTAATATTATAAATGTTAAAGTATGTGTTTGTTTGTTTGTTTGTTACTTCTTCGCGCAAAAACTGCTGAACCGATTTTCATGAAATTTTGCACACACATAGAGGGTAACTTGTATTAACACATAGGATTTTTATCCCGAAAAAATGTTTCTATGGGATGCCATGGGATGATTTTCCACGGGGTGAAACCGCGGGGCGCAGCTAATATATATACAGGGTTACTTTTTGGTCACCAGCCAAATTTTCAGGTTTGGTTCAGAATCAATTAACCCAGCAAAAAAGTAATCTAGTATATGCATGCAGCCGAATTGGACAGGCACGACCAAGGGGATACCTCTCGCTTACTTGCTAGTTTGCCCCCCAATACCAATAAAAAAATACTCTTCAGGATTTAGCGGTATTTTAGTAATGATATCATTAGGCATATAAAGATATCTTTACGCGAGCACTGTGAAGTGTTTGAGGAATGCTCAAATATTGGTAAGGTGGAGCAAAAGTTATTGCTTTAATAACTATTTTATCGTGTAAAAACCTACAAAGTGACAAAGTGACGGATAAAGACTAGTAATAAATATTTAGGAGGATTATTTTTAAACTTATAAAATTCGATAATAATAAACTCGTGCCAACATGACATAAGAAGTGTACAAGTAGTAGGGTCAATGGATTTTACATACAATCTTAGATAACCCATTATTAAATCCCAACAAAGAACTTAAATCACAAATTAGCAGCCACCATAAATATTTTATCACAAATTGTTTTGACGATCTCAGACTAACATAGTATTAAAAAGGAAACATACGAGTACTATAAGGCAAAAAAGCAAAAAAAAAATTTAGTAAAGATAATTAGTATTTTATACGGATTCATCTGAGAAGTTCAACAGGAAAACTAGTCATTAATGTAACGTCAAGTATAAAAACCCTGTCAAATCATAAAAGCAATTAAAAAGAGAACAAGATGGATTTTATCTTTAAGTTAAGAACTACTTGGCATAAAATCATCAGCCGTGAACGGTAATCAATTAAACTAATTGATTTCCCGCTTCAATTTTATGCCAAGCGTTTGAGCATTATTAAATTATTCGTTAGCTATTCGATTTTGTATTGTTTCAAAATTAATTTGAGATCAGAATAACTGTGTTTTTGTTTTAGGTTAAATATTTAATTATTATTAAATAATATAATTGTTTAGTAAAAGGTAGTGAGTGACACGCATGCACACGGCCAAATTAGGACCGGGGAGGTACCTATCGCTTACACGAAACCAGCGTATGGTGATAACTGACCTGTCGCGTTTCGTGCGGTGTCTAAATAGCCGGTGGCCCATCTGTATAAGGCTACGCATCTATATATAATTTATGAGGATGTGTATGGGCGTCGGTAGTCACGAAAGTGGCTTCGACTGCTCGTTTGTCCCTCTATACCATGAGGAAAAAAAAATGTCAATTCACCTATTTAAAATTGAACAATTCAAACGAGAGACAGCAATCATGTTCACAATATCATTACAGAACATTATTAATATTTAAATAACACTTAAAATTTGTGAATGACAAAATTATAACATGGTTTTATGTAATTGTTTTCATAATTCTTAATTATCACATGATTATTTATTTTTCATAATAATATATTTTAATACATATTTAATTTGGAATTATACCCAAAGGGTTCAAAAGCCATTGTTACATTGTACAGTATCAATCGTACCATTTTAGTAAATATGCGTCTTATTTTGTTATTTTATTTTTATTATAAAGGAAAACCAACCAGCTTACAACAATTATAAAACCAGGTAAAACCTAATAAATTAAAACCGCTACGTTACCAACTGTGCCAATAAATATCACCATCCTATAAATAAAAGCACACCCCTTCGCTCCTATCTGGAAACGCACACGTTCTATTTCTGAAATGTCAAACGCGTTTCATACGAAGTGACTTATTGATTGTCATCTACTCCCTTATGCAATAAATATGACCATTCTTTCTTAAAAGAAAGGACGGCCTTATTTAGTTCATCAATATTTTAACAATGTATTAAATAGTTGTTTTTTTATTCCAGTAGTATACCAATTTAAGACTTAATAGATTTATCCACCGGTCTAAAAAATAAAAAAAAAATTACAATAATATATACTTCATAATGATACGTTCTTAAATGGAAACATTTGGAAGTTATGGGAGACAAAAGAGTCCTTTTAGATAGAAAATTCGTACTGCGATTATATCTTGCTATTGTAGTGCATCTTTTGTTTTAAGTGCTCAGGGCGTTGAATCGTTATTTTCCATTTTATATATAGCGCTAACTCAGCTCATTAATTAGTCGTAGCATAAGTTGTGCGTATGACATCTAGGTGCCTGGGTGACCCCTAGGCCTATGTCAGATTCGACACTTGGGAGTGCAATACCGACTAAACTCCAGCGGATGCCTTCAGCTGCTGTAATTGGAGGATTCCTCCAGCGACAGGCTGGCCTCAGCTAGAAGGCCAGACTTCTCCTCCTTGAACTACCCGGCTGCGTTTGAACAATTCTTACTACACCGTCAGAACCGTGCAATGGGGTCAGGTACCCATCTTGACCCCTGTGTCCCCAGTACTCCAATTTGTCCGATTCGGACTCGCCGGTTACCCTAATCCACGCCGCCGTCTGCTGATTCAGAGGGATGGGTGGAGGATGGATATTTTTACACCGTCATTTGATCTGGATCATGAAAGTAAGAAAGTTCACAAGTGTGTAAAACTAACGTTGCACGACTCCAGACGCTGTACGGTAAATAATTATGCATCCTCACGGTTAACGGCAAATCAGTTGGGGCAACGTAATCCTTCACAGCCGTGTGAAAAAGATACTAGCGGTCCCCAGCCGTGTATGGGGTACAATTTTTGTTCCCTGAATTGGACATGCAATGGTTTAATAAAGAGTGGAGTAAATAGCGCTTAAAGTATTGAGTTCGGAAAATAAACAGGGTAACTATGAAATTTCCAATTTTGTCACATGCTACATTATTGAAATTAGATTCCAATATATATTAATGTATATTATATATTAATGTTGATATTATTTTATATTATACATTTATATATAATATATATTAATGTGAATGGACACGTATCATTTAACACTGCTAGTGTGACTTGTGTGGCGCTGAAATGTCACTCAGTGTTCCAAACTGTTATTCCCTAACGCATACACGTAGTGGCTAAACGGCTTGTCAGCTGTATTTCGACACGATAATTCATCAGGGACACATCTAATGGAATTCTACATTAATCTAATTTAATCCCCTTCACCGTTTTGCTAAGCGGAAATAATTTATATTTGATAAAATTATTAAAAGGTAAATAGTTAAAAGATTATAGACCTTGAAATCAAACTTTACAATTCCAGTTCTTGATAAACAAGGGACCAAAGGACAGTATAGGAAACTTGCAATAATTTTATCCCCTAAGGGTTCAGTTTTTTCTTCTTATGGGTTATCGAATCTTAATAAATATCATCCCCTTATGACCAAATTTTTGTTAATCATTCAAACTAAAAATTATTCACCAACTCTGAGTTAGTGAATATTTTTTTAGTTCTTATTTAATTTCACTCTCTTATTCATTTAATTGTTTATTCGGTTATTCAAATCAATGTGAACGAAACAAAATCGAGGAATTGCGATAAGGGTTTACAGTGCACTATCCAATCTGATGGAAATACAACTAATATTTAAAACGTTTTCTCCTTTTTGGTGTGTTATAAATACGGATAGATAAAAGTGAATGATAATACCTCACGAATATTCACACTGTCGTGTGCTCCACGCCGAATTAACATAAACCCGCACTAAAATCTCTAAATCTGTCTAAGGTTTAATAGTATTAAAGGTGTAAGAATAACAAGGATAATGGTGATATGTCTGTTTCAGTAATAGATCTGATTGCTTGTTTCCTTCTTAAAAAAATAATATTGAAGTTTATTAATTAAGATTCATTTATTTCGCGTAACTTATAAAGTACCTACACGTATTAGATACATAGTACACCATTCTGAAACATATATTTAATATCAGTATTTAAATAGGGAACGGAGATTGTAAGCGGGAAAGACAATAAAAAACAAATCAAAATACAAATATGCTTGGAAGGTAAATATAAATTCTTTTCATACTAGTTCAGTTCGGGGCTGCATATTCCTATCTTGCTTAAAATATGTAAATATTATAGTTACAACAAACATTATCTCTATATCGACAAAGCGTCAAACCCCTAGGCACATGTTGTGTTTCTAGAGTTCATTGTGTATAGATAGCGTCCGTTCACAATCAGACAATTCAAAGGCCAGCCAATTACGAGGGCGATATACGGGACCATCATAATGCGTCCCCGAGGCTGTTGTAACGATTTATGTCTGCTATGAACATTATGGATGTTATATTATGTTCAGCGCTTCGGCGGTTTGTTCCAGACAATTTAGATTTCCGTACTGTCATACTAACTTGCAACATAATAACTATAAATAATTATTATAAAAAATATTACTTTTCAAAATGAGACGACGACCGGGGAGGTACCTCTCGCTTACACGAGACTGGGGTAAAGTGACAGCTGTGCTGTCGCGTTTCGTGCGCTGTGTTAGTAGCCGGTGGCCCATGGAGGTGGGAGGAGAAAGGAGGGCAGCGCATCTGTATAGCCTCTATGCGGATGTTTGTGGGCGTCGGTAGTCATGAAAATGGCTCCGGCTGCTCGTTTGCCCTCCTATATCATAAAAAAAAAAAGACGAGATAGTGTAGGTTGTACGTTGTTCTTATTACTTCACTGAATGAAAATAGGATCTGCGTTTAGAGTGAGACTGTGATAAGGAACTCACTCGAAAGTTATATTTATCTTCTCTACGAGTCCGACCACAATGTGATTTATATTTCACTGATACTCTCATACAATAATAATACCGAACTATATTAGCGAAATGTTAATTTTTACCATTGAAAAAGCATCGTTGGACCTTTAATATTTTAACAAATTTTTAGCTTCCTTTATTAATATTTTTGTTGACCACATTTTTTTTATTTTTACCATATTCAAAGCATACCACGTTTTTTAAACTAAATTAAAAATAGTTATTGGAAAAATGTTTTCACGAACTAAAAGAGTGTTTATAAAAATCGAAAGAACGATATATTGCGTACCCATCGCAATATAACATGGTACTCACCATTAAAGTAAATAATATCAAACTTGCGCTACTAATTTTCTTTTAAAGTGTAATATAATTACAGGATAAGAAACTGATTTTATTTCTGTATACATTTATTTCATGTTAACATAATATTATGTTTAGAAGCAAATGTTTTTGAACCAAAATGTCTAGACAAAAGGGAAAACCCATCCATTGTGGCATTTTCGAAACTAAGATTGATAATTTCTTTTAAAAGTCTTCAATTTCATCTAATCAAAGTTGGGCCTTGTGCTTATATAAATAGAGGCACATTTTGTAACAAAAGTAAATATTTGGGATTATGTGTACTTTCCTTGGATGATAATGTAAATCTCTAGTGATTTAGGTACTATAGTGGGGGTGACAATACGCTGAAGATAAAGCAGTTCTAGCAACTTGGCATTAACGTTATTTTTGCTCAGATGAAGTGTCAATTTCTTTAGGAAAACTAAAAATATCAGCCTCAGCCTATTTATTTTACAGAGCTGGAGAATTAATTCATTTGTACTACAATTATTTACATTTAACCCAACCTATTATCCTATCCTAATAATATTATAAATTCGAAAGTTTGTGTGTTTGTTTGTTTGTTACTCGTTCATGCAAAAACTGCTGAGACGATTTTCATGAAATTTGGCACACACAGAGAGTAACTTGGATTAACACATAGGATAGTTTATATACCGAAAATATATTCCTATGGGATGCCATGTGATGATTTTCAATTTTTCACGGGATAGAAAATTAACACGGTGAAACCGCGGATCGCATATAGTATTTCATAATTGTTTATGACACAATACAAGTAAAATTCTAATTAATTTAAATGCACGTCACAAATAAGCTCAGCTCACACTGGGGTAGAGACGAGGCATCGAAAACGTTGCAACACGTCAGGTACTTCGCATTTAGCATTCAATTAAATTCAAACGCTGAAGCTTACCGCGGCTTAGATGTTTTTAAAAACAATACTTAAGGCTTCGCCTTAAGTATTGTTTTTAAAAACACCTCTGATTGATCCAATACAATAAACAATGCAAGAGTAGAGTAGAATCACAAATCGGTATTAGAATATTCTTAGAAATACACTCAGCGGCACAAAATCCGGCCCACCCGCGTATCTCGAGTGTGTAAAAAAACTAAACAATATTTACGAGATGTTTGAACGAGGGTAAGTGTCAAATTAAGTGTTTAGTTAAA
>LUGF01015724.1:18421-38175 GCA_001625245.1 Calycopis cecrops | reverse complement strand
GAAAATAAGAATACAATATTCGTTTTGTGGGAAAATTGTCAATATAAGAGATTGTCTTCAGAGTATGTGACTGTTCCTAAGTCTCCAAGAAGAAATTAAAAATAATTATGTTTATACACAACAGTGGATAATTACCCTGAGGGATAGCCTCTCAGTCAGCTCCTCAGTCTTTGTATAAGTATTAGTTCTGTGCTTATTTTATATCAAAACTAGTTGCGCTCCGCGGTTTCACCGGCGTCAGTTTTGATCCCATGTGATAGTCATAGTTAGTACTATGTGAGCAAGTAAAATTAACACGATGCCAGTGCGCCCAATTTTCAGCTACTTTAGAACAAGAGTCAGGTCCAACAACAACATTGTCTCTTACAAAAAAGCATTGATGCTAATTTAATACATACGTTATTAATTATAAATAATTTACCATGTATATATAAAACCTGCTGATGATACAGCTATTTGCCTTCATAACATTAATTAAAGATTACATTTTTTCGCCCTGACACAAGCGAACATAAGACCTGTTTTTAATTCAAAAGAGTAAATATAAAAAGCATTTTCGTGTATGAATGCCTACACTCATTAAACATAAATCAATCTTTAAAAACATGAAAGGCCGCTGTTGACGTGTCCTTTCGAGTGAACAAAAATCCATTACACTCACACTAAACGTCTTGTAAAGGTTATTTTGACTTCCATTAACCTCTAGAACGTTCTAGACGCAATATCCAAATTACTAAACCGACATAACCCTTCCAAAATATCTGTAAGTTCAAATGTTTTAAATTAAGGACAATAGCAAATGTAAATGCAACTTTATTGACTCAATATTACACTACAGGTTTTTGAGGATTATATGCAAGCTAAGATTTGCTTTAATTTACAGCAACTAAATAAACGTCTCTACAACTAACTGATATTAAGATAACACTCTCCGTTAGTCGACCATACTTTCACAAACCTAAGGTAAAACCTAAACCTATACCAAATCAAATCAAACCCCTGCCTTCAGCTGCTATAATTGTAGGGTCCCAGATCTACAAGCAACAGGACCCCTCCAGTGACAGGCTGGCTTCGGTAATAATTGAACATTTCCCAACATGACAATGGACGCCGATCGTCCTAATCCAAGACGCCATCTGTTATAGACGAGATGAGTGGGACGAGTGGTTTATATAAAAGAACTATTTATTTTATTATATTCACAATGAACGTAGCAAAAAAAAAAGCAATTTGTATGGACCAAATAAATGTTTTTGTTATAAATGTACTAAAGATACATAGTAAACTGACTAACTTACTTACGAACTAGCAAATAAAGTTAGTGAGCAAAGTTAAATTAAGCGAATATCCGACAAGTACAAACTTTACTTAACTAAATAATGTGTAACATTTTGTGTTCACATAAAATTAATTAGGCGAACACAGCTGCTTAATTGTCTATAGTCTATTTAGTATAAAATGTCTAAACATTTCAATCGAAGTCTGCGAAGGAACGGGGTCTTCTCAGTTCGAACAAAAAAACGTGATACCGAAATTATTCAATTTCCAATTCAGAATTTGGGATGTGGCGACATTATCTATTATACACAATACACTTGGTATTGGAAACACGTTAAGCCGTTTGTTCTATGCATGATTTCTATTCAAAGATCTATTATCTGTAAAGATCAGATAATATTGACTTACTTTAAAAAAAGAGCCCTTTGCGGTTTAATCGGGTTAGTACGACCACCCGGTGCGAATAGAACGACGATAGAACTAACGATATTTTGTAAACTAGACGTGAGTAGGTATTCACCCGAATACTCACGTCTAGTTCGCAAAATACCGTTATTTCGGCAAGGCTGTCAGTGTTTACAATGTTCTAGACTGGCATTAAAATCTTTTATTTTAAATACATTCCCAGTAAATCACAACCGACCACCAGACTTCATTACATTAAGGTAAGCAAAGAGAATGAAAATATTTTGTGGGTCATTTTACCTTTACCGAATGAACATAGAATCTCTGTTGTTCTCAGTGGCTGTTGCCAGTAGACGATGGCCGTGTGGCCGACAAACCTTTTGATCTATTATTGTAATTAATTGATGACCCTTATATTCGTTCTATTATTTTAGGTTAGCATAATATTTGAGAAGCGTGAACGACTACACAAAAGCGGGAAAGCAAAAACGGAGAAAATGTATTTATTATGTATAATAAAATCGTGTCTGTTTGTGATTGAAGTCCTCAGAAACGACCTTAAGTTACCAATAGTTTAAAAATCTACCTATACTTAAAATATTATTGTGTGACACGGCAACTATAAAAGACCTTTTCAAACCGTCCGAATAAGATTGTAACTATTTTGTAGGCATCAAAATAGCCGAAGAAAACATCCAATTTAATTTAATTAATAAAGTCGTTCCTTATAACTCAGTACTTATAGATTTGATCCCACGTCTTCAAATTTAATGTTCTTGTCAAAACAGACCGTTGTGTTACTATACCCTTGTTGAGTGGAACAATTTAAACGACTAATTAAGTGTTTAGTTTCACGAAGTCGAATTTAATCTGAACATGTTCAAACCACCGAAAAAGGAGAATATATCCCGCTAAAATTATTATCTGAGCTTTTAATTGAACGAATATTAAGAGCTTTATTAAGACGTAGTATTATGCTGCATTGTCGCCGAATTTGACTGGCAGGATTTGGCAGGTGACTCTCACTTACATGATACGTCGACAAAGTCAGTTGAGACGTTGAGTTTCGTGAGGTTTATAAGTCTCCAGTTAGCATAACAATTATGCATCTGCACCTACTTTTTCTCTTTCTCCTTCCTTCCTCCATCCTTTTGGCGTTAATGGCCATCAAAATACTCAATCTGCTCCTTAATACTTTTTATCTCCACAATAAAAGAAACTTGAATTCTCTAATGTGAGACAATGAAAGTGTTTTATGTGCCCTGAGCTAAGGATCCAAAGTAAAAGTGCCTTTTTACGAATTTTTGGTTAGACAGCTTAGCCGTAAATCTTTTAGTACACACTTATCGATTAAGTAACGACCTCAATTTATGTGTTTTATATCTAAATGTGTCATCCAAAGGCATTTGAACTAAATGACAATCGAAGTAGCACTCAAAAAAAAGGTCCGCGTTTTCAAATCTATACAGGGTTACTTTTTGTCACCGACCAAATTTTCAGGTTCAAAATCAATAATACATTCAATTTATGAAATGAAAAAAAAATTAGAAACAATTTTTTGTCACATGTTATAAACATAATATATCTCGGTCCGACTGGCGAGTCGCGCCCACGTCACTGATCTTGAAGTCAATACATTTCGTGTGCGAACAACGATCGATATATCTTTTAAGAACAATTTCAAATCGATGTTTATTTAACAAAATATTACAATTAGACGATAAAATTTAAATCACCTTTGGAACGATGTTGACTTCCTTATTTAAAATTTTGGAATAAAATTGTAAGAAAGTCAAAACTGTAGAAATAAAATTAGAATTTTGTCTGTTTCTCTGTTTATCTGTTTATCTGTAGGCACGTCTGGGCTAAACTCAAAAGTACTGCATGGATTTACTTCAAATTTCGCATGAATATTACTACCAGTTAGTATTCGGGTACATATAATCTCGATATTTCCACGTGATCGAAACTTATGCGGGTGAAACAGCGGGGCGCATCTAGTCTTTAGAATAAAAAACATACCATCATTTACATCATAGGCCGTTCCCTCTCGCTCGCGCCACCGCCGCCACGGCGCTCGCACCGCATTGAGATACATGGGTTATATTTTCATTTTGTGTTTCTTTACATATAAGGTATTTAATTTTATAGTTAATGTTCAAGTGGTTTTTCATATCATTTGTATGAACGACAAAGATGTATTTGTGTTTTTTGTAAATGTAATTGGTAGCCTATAACTTTTTACTTGTTTTAAATTTCATTGTATTATATTATACTATTGCTGCATTTTTTTTCACGTGTCCATATTTAACCGTTGGCAAGATAGATGTGGGGGACACTTACCTCTAACAAAAGATGTACTTTAAAACCAAATATTTCAGAAACGGATTTATAATCGAAAAATGATATTTTCAACCTCATAATCTTTTTCAAAGAACTATTCAACGATACCCCACACCACGGGTATTGGACAAGGAATCTTTGTGCTGTCGATCGTGTTGATGTCTATCTGAAGAGGCCTTGTGTAGCAGCAGATTTCGTAAAAATGGTTAATACGTAATTTTCTACAAACGTTTGGCACATATTGCACAAAAATAATATAATACGTCTCATATTAATCATTTCCCGCATATCAAAGGATGATTTTTAACAGACATTTGATGAAAAAAAAAAGAAAAAAACTCAATTACGATCCACTTGGGAATTACATTTCTTTAGCTCTGCTTGAAAGTCTTTCTGGAATTAAGATGAAGGGGCAATAACATTGCCACTTTGAATCTTGTAATACATTTTATCTACACTAATGTTGTAACATTCTACTTATGTTTCCGATACTTGACTTATAATAACTACTGTTATAGCTCAGACAACAAAAAACTCAATTTAAGCAATTTGACATGATGTTATAATATCCAAATCGATATCGTAAAATCTCATTATAACATTGTGCTGTTGGGCGAGCCTTATGTCAAAACCCTTAACAGCGCGCGCTCGCTCCTGATTGGCCCTGCGCGCGCTGCAGCTGCGCTCTCATTGGTTAGATTTTAATGGCGGCAAGTTCACTGTGACAATACACGTACGCGTGAATTTAATGTTTCGCAATGTTTGATTAATTGATTAATTGCATTAGTGAAGATAAAGTAGTGTATGCAACTGCATATAACACGGGTATTAAAACACTCGTTACTATTATGATACTCGCGTTCGCTCGTTTCATAAACTCACACTCGAGTTTTAATACCCTTCATTATACGACAGTTGCTTAAACTACTATTTTAACATCATATGCTCTTAAAATTATATCTTTGTATCATCATCATTTTGGACTGTAACGGTGCAATCTCTCCTTCGCATGTTCGTTACAAGGCTATGCAATGACCTTTCGTGTGATTTGTAAATAGCCAATGGCTGATAGAGAGAGGCTATCATGTGTAAATACTTAGTCTAGCTACCTTTTTTTATTTAGGAAAATTTCGTTGCGACTGTCGCGTATTAAGTAGCCGAATTCTGACTGTGGCAATCTTAAGGTTATTTACCTATCGGGTGAACAGAACGCTCATTTAACCTTCCATGAAATAAAAACAATCTGGTCACTATATTTGTCTTCATGCAAATAGAAACTCGTGATCAGCCGTCAGAGAGAGAGAGAGTTCTGTTAAGTGCACTACGATATACTGGGCAGTAAAAAAGCAATAACATAAGCATGGGGTTCATCATTGCGATATGTTTTTACTGGCAAGGCCAGATCTGGCCTCTCGACAAAATCAGTTGTAATTCCCATAAGGCCACATATGGCCTCACTCTTCAATCAACGTTAATATTATAAATGCGAAAGTTTGTATGTTTGTTTGTTTGTTTTTCCTTCACACAAAAACTGCTGAACCGATTTTCATGACATTCGGCACACACATAGAGGGTAACTTAGATTAACACAGGATAGTTTTTTATCCCGAAAAATGTTCCTACGGGAAGCAATGAGTTAAAATACATCAGCAGTTCAAATTCGAAACTTCATTGCAACTACTGACGCCCATATATATCCGCGTAATTATATTGCTGGCACGATGCTTTCCTTCTTCATTTCTCTCAAATGGCCCATTGTTAACTTACTATAACGAAACTTGACAGAACAATTTTATTTTAAGAACATTTCCAGACAATGTGTCTCAAAAAATTCCTCCACAAAGCCAAATACAATGTCTCCGCTAAACTAGATCGATTCACCATTACCTTCATATTCGGGAATGTTCTACCGCGTTACATTCTCAAAGTGTATTATGGGCCCATAATACTGCACTTTCGTTCCTTTGACAATTTCCCAGCTCGTGCCAGGATTAAGAGCGAGTAAAATGGAGCATGCGCCTGCTACGCATAATGCGGTGTACAGGCCTACAGTTTTAAAGTCCTTTAATAAGGTTGTTGGTAAAAGTAAAAGTTTTATCATAAACGGTTGATCCGAAATTAATAATAATAATAGATTCTTATAGGTAAGAAGCTTGTAAGCTGCGCTTTGCGGTTTAACCCGCGTAAGTTTCGATGCCGTGGAAATATCGAGATGAAAAATAGATGTTGGCCGATTCTCAGACTTACCCAATTTGCACACAAAATTTCATGAGACGATTCTCATGAAATGTTGTGTGCAGCCGTTTAGGAGGAGTATGGTAACTAATATTTGGACACGAGAATACATATATACTTAGCCAATACAATAAAAATATTGTTCATCAGATTGTGTAAAGTAAAAATTAAGTTCCTACACTAGATTCATAGCAAAGTTAATTGAGCTGGGAAGTGAGCCACCGACTTTTTTTTTTATGATATAGGAGGGCAAACGAGCAGCCAGAGCCATTTATGACTACCGACGCCCACAAACACCCGCATAGAGGTTATACATATGCGCTGCCCTCCTTTCTCCTCCCACCTCCATGGGCCACCGGCTACTTACACACCGCACGAAACACGACAGCACAGCTATCACTTTACGCCAGTCTCGTGTAAGCGAGAGGTACCTCCCCGGTCGTGCCGGCCCAATTCGACTGCTTGCAAGCATGCAGTGTGGCACTACCTCTTACCAAAATTTACATACGATTATATCAGTTATTGAGAGATTTAATCTTACTAGTGATCGCGCACAAATCTTTATTTGATCCATATAAAAACAATTGAAGGTAAGCTTATAACAGTATTTCTTACCTTAAACGGACAACCAATTGATTATGTAGTCCACCAATTGAATACGTAATTAAGGTTTAGTCCTCAAGGGTCGGGTACTCTGCAGTAATATGGATACTGAATACAAATAGAACTGTTTGTCCGAGTTTACTGAGCAAGTCAAATAAGGGACGAAATCGAATTACTGACACTCGGTCTGACCCTTTAGGTACAACATGGTATTGGTAATAAAGGATGCTTTAAATACGTTGTCTATACGTCTTAAATTTTTGACGTGATAACATGCTTTAAATCGATGAAACGCCGGCTTTCACGCACGAAAACGGATTTCAGGTGCCGCTGAGAGTGCAAGCGGGAGCGCGGGATAATCGATAATTAGACACGATCGATCTAAGCGTCAATCACTTAAAATTTATCATCTTCCATGATCATTACATTACATTAAATCGAATCCTATCTGGTTATTCTGGATAACCGGCTAAGGGTCAACTCACACCGAAAGAGCGGCGAAGCGCAGCGAAGCAAAGCGACCCGCCCGGTAGGGAAGGCGCGCGGATTCCCGCGACTGCTCTGGAAGTCGCTGGAATGCTCCAGAAGTCGCGAGAATTCGATAATAAGTACTATCGCAATGAAAATAAAGTTGAAATTCATATGACACATAAACTGCGCTCCGCTTCGCTGCCCTTCGCCGCTCTTTTGGTGTGAGTTGACCCTAAGATCTACCTTATAAACTACACTAATTCGCTTGTTAATCAGCAATGACACTTCCTTTTTAATTTTATAATATAAGTTTTTGAAATAGGTATCGCAACACTCCCCCTCGACGGATCTCCACCTTGTCGCGGTGAGGGGGCTTAGTAGCCGTGGTTTGAGCCTGCCTCCCACGGTGAACTAAGAGGGATCCCGGGCGCGGACGCGTCGGGTGGGCTTTACCGAGGCCCGCTCTGGATGCATCCATGGAGGAGGAGTCGCGGGAGGAGAGGTGTCTCAGTGTGTCGTTGCCGTGCACCCTATCTCCCGCGACCGAACAGGGGCGCACCGTCTGTTGCGTTGGCAGTGGGGCCGCAGAGAAAGAGGAGATACGTTGTGTCGTTGCCGTCCTCCCTGTCCTCTGCGGCCGTTTGATGGTTGGTCCGCCGCCCCGCGGATGGGACCGGCCAGTGCCGGAAGTCCTCCATCCGTCCCTCTGAATCAGCAGATGGCGGCGTGGATTCGGACGACCGGCGAGGTGTGCTCCGTTGGAGCATTGGGATCAGGGGTTAGGATGGGAACCTGACCCCATTGCACTGTTCCATCGTGGAGTAAGGGACTGTTCAAAGGCAGCCGGACAGTCCCTGGGGAGGAAAAGTCTGGCCTTCTCACCGAGGCCAGCCTTGCTTGTAGATCCGGGGCCCTCCAATCATAGCGGCTGCAGGCACCCGCAGGAGTTTAGTCGGTAGGGGCGTACCAAACGCCCAGCCCGACACAGGCCCGGTTTCAGAGCCACCCAGGCTCCCGGTTATCGTGCGTAAATGCATTCCCCCATCGCAACACTGCATGTTTGCATGCAGCCGGATTGGGCCGGCTTGACCGGGGAGGTACGTCTGGCTTACACGAGACCGGCGTAAAGTGACAGCTGTGCTGTCACGTTTCGTGCGGTGTGTAAGTAACCGGTAGCTCATGGAGGTGGGAGGAGAAAGGAGGGCCGCGCATCTGTATAGTCTCCATGCGGAATGCGGATGTCTATGGGCGTCGGTAGTCATGAAAATGGCTCCGACTGTTCGTTTGCCGTAAAATAAAGTGTACAAAAAACGGTTGGATACTTTTCATAGACACCGACGTCTTAAGTCGCATAATTGTTGTTTCTTCTCCACCACCAATAGGCTATCTGTAACTTATGAACAATGTTAAACAAGGCAGCATAACTCTACGGATTTTTATCACGTAAGCGAGAGGTATCTTAGCCAGCAAAGGGCAAAATGGGCCAATCTATTTTCATATGCCAGACGGCTTTGAGCGGGAAATAGAAGATTTATTATGTGTTCGGCCATATTGTAATATAATATATCTTGTGCGGGTTATTGTAAAACTGCAGGGTTTCTGATATTTTTCTGAAAATTTTATATTTATATTCATTCTTTTTACATTGAAACGCATTGCAGAATAAAATTAACATAAACAAATTACATTTAACATAATTTTACTATAATTTCATAAGCATGTATGCATGTATTATATTATGTACCTATAGGTGGATCTTATAGATAGCTTGAGTTTTCCTTATAATGATATTATAATGTAGTTAGTAACTATAGATGCACAATGAAATGGACGGAAAAAACTGAATGCCACACACTACGATGATGGTTACAGATTTGTCTTGCTTCCTTACATACCTAGTAACTTTTAAAAAGTAATTTTACTTTCAATGTTTTGGTGTTGTCAGCTGCTATATACAATGAAATTTCTCGGCTAGTTTAACAATTATAATTAAATGAAATGTACTCTATTGTGTACATTAAAAAAAATAAGGTAATTACTTACGACTAACGAAAAGCAAAAAAAAAATTTGTACAGAATCTGTTTATTTATATATATATTTAATTATTGTCTACATCTACTTCATCTATCTGTAGTCTGGTGAAGTATTGTAACAACTATTTCCGCTGCACTGTAAACATGCTACACTGTAGTATAATCGACTTTATGCTCTCTTACCCTTATATTTTCAGCATCAGTACGTTAGCCCTTTTATTATGAATAGATCCCGTTCGAGTTAGTTAGTTCATTCCTAATCCCTGACCGCGACGGTTGCCATTCCTAATACCAGTTCGTTACTACATACAATATATACTACTCGTATACGTTTACTTTTTTTTTTTTTTGCCCTGCCCTAAGGAGCTCTTCTCAGGAGGTGGTACTTACGTTACGATATGCTGGAACACGCAGCACACCGGACTACTCGGGTCTCAAGGAGTTGGCGACTACTCCCCCAAGTCGTCGCCTTTCGACCCTTTTTAACGTGACACGTTGCGGCGCCTACGTCTCGAACCTCTCGAGGATTGTCTGTTTGCCTCTATTATGCGTTCTGCGTCCTCATTTTTACGCATGACACATTTAGCGTAGGAGTCAGCCGCATTCCAACCCTCCTCGCTACCAAGCATAGTACGAATTAGTGCTGATAGTGAGGGTTCTTCGCCTATGACAGCGATGAGCCTCTCTCTTTCTTCTGCCCAAGCAGGGCATTCTACCAACGTATGGCTTGCCGTATCCCGGCTATTGTCGCAGTGGTGATCTGATCACTTCACACAAATAACGACCGAAGCAGCCGAACTCTCATATACCTACTATGTATTAAGTGAACTTTTCATTGTGAACTTCCACTTCAATCAATTGTATTGTGTAAAAAAGGGGGTTTGAAAAACCTCTACTAACAGCGCGATAGAGTAAAATATAGCTGACACGTCTTCTGTCCGTGAGAAAAACAAAATTTAGAATGAAATAAATATTATTATTATGAAAGTCTATAGGTAACCGAAGAATTAAATTCGAAAGAAACATCAAGCTTTCAAATTAGACAACTCCCTAATACTTAGTTCGCCCGTTTCGTGGAATTAATTAAAGGGATTTCAAAAGTTTAGGATTATTTAAATCGCATAGCAGTTTAAACTTTGTAAACTGTAGGTAAGACGGGACGACATAATTCTGTTGAATTTCGGTACGTTTAGATTAATTAATTTTGGCTCGTCTTCCACACACTTGCAAGTTTACCACGTATAAAAATCATCAATATGAATAAGTTGCAATTAAAAAAGACAATAAATTCCATCAACTACTTCATATATTAAGTTGCAATTAGGTATACAAAAATAACGTGTCTTACAAGAATTTAGTTTTTAAGAGGCACTGTTTGCTGCATTACGACACTTAATAAGTAACCTATGCCTAGTATTTCGTGAGGTTATAAGAGATCAGTAATCTATTGGCTTTGAAGTGAAAAAAAAAACAATTGATTGAAAAACAACTCTATAAGCAATGTTCATGGCTTTCAGAAATCACAACTTTGACTGCTTGTTCACCCCATATTAGTAAAAGATATTTTAGTTTAAGTCTACCGTGTCACGTTGGCAAACAAAAAAAGCAAATTTACTTATCCGTGAAAGATGTTACGCTACTACTTTACTTTGAGGGACAAAAGTAGTCGTAGACAAAGGTGTCAAAAGTATAGGGGCTAACAAGCCTCCCAATGGACTTACGGAAACTTACAATGTCATGAAACACGATATCGGAACGGTCACTTTTCTATGTCCCCGGTAGTGCCGGATAATTTACTTACAAAACAGCAAGGTTCTAGATTTTTCTTAAGAATTAGAAAATATTTATATAAGCAAAAATTTCGAAGAGAATAAATATGTCTAATATGTGAATCTTTGGGGGAGGCCTATGTCCAGCAGTAGACGTCTTCCCGCTGATGATGATGATGACGATGATGATGATAAGTCAAATATTAGAAATTAGGCTAGTTTAGAAAGACTTGAAGTGAGTGTACTTAATGTTGCATGACCTTCCACTAAGGAGGGCGATAAACGATTAAACTTGACTTAGTCGTATCGCACATGCGACTTTACTACAATCTATTACAAAAGCTTCAACAAAAGTGAACTTAGACAATACCGAGACAAGACAAACACGTCTTTGTTTAGTTATGTTGTTAGAATATATTTTGTAGATTTTCAAGAGATTTTTTATGGTATAAGAGCAATCGGAGCTATTTTCATGACTATCGACACCCATAGACATCCGCATAGAGGCCACACAGATATCTTCCAGGTAACCATAATTAAGATAAATTGCTTGGAGATTATCGGGTGCGTAATATCATTAGACTTTTAGTACAATAGCAAAAAATAAACGAGTGTCTAGAATTTTTTCCATAATTTGAGCGTTAGCCCACAAATTTTATTGCTTTCCTCTACTCATAAATATCCGAATGGAGGGTATGTAGACTCACACACCGCACTTAACAGTAATGTCCCTGTCGTATCGCATCAATTCTTCTACTATGCGTACTTACATCTTACTAAACTTTTATCCTTATGCTACAAAAAACAACCCAAAAACACTCTGAATTCGGCATATTTTGGATTATTAAAATATGATAGGCATCTATCGTTTGATAATTTAAGTTTCAGTTTAATTTAAATTTATATTTAAATTACCCGCCACAAATCACAGAACGGTGTGTACAAGAACAAAATTTATGTACTTTATATAAAATGGACTTCTTATTTCATTATCTTCCCAATAAAAGTTGCGAATAGCAGCTTTGTTTAGGGCAAATAAATGTTTTTGTTATAGAAGTACACAAGTTGGTAAACTGATTAACTTACTTACGAACTAGCTGATAAAGTTTAGGAACAAAGTGAAATGAAGCGTGTATCCGACACAGACTTTACTTAAATAATATCGAACATTTTGTGTTCACATAAAATTAATTACGCGAACTCCGCTGGTTAATTACTTTTTTACCATATTTATACAAAATGTCTCAACAGATCTTGATAAAGTTTACCAACGATCTTTGACTGTGAAGTGAAAGGCGTACAAAAGCTTTTCACTGCTCCATGTTTACATAATTTTTTTGATACGTATTTTTTTTCATTCCCTGCACCTTCAACGTTTTTATTAAAAAGTAAATTCTGAGATTCAGCTAACTGAAGAGGCAATGCGCAGGCGCATTGCTCGGAGAAACGTAACCGCTGGGGAAGGTCTCGAGTGGCGACCTAGTACAGGAAGACGTTGTACAGCCTCCAACCAGATGAACCGACGACATAGTTAAGGTAGCGGGGAGCCGCTGGATGCAAGTAGCTTGTGACCGTGACCTTTGGCGCTCAAAAGGGGAGGCCTTAGTCTAGCAGTGGACGTCCTCCAGCCGATTATGATGAGTGCAATCAGGAAAATTCAACCAGCTTCCCTAGACTGTCAATATGTATATAATGTAGTTGATGGAATTTCAGATAACAAGAAGCTTGAATCTATTATTTTTTAAACAAATTACTTTACACAAAATATCTAAAAACTAGGATTTAAATTTAAGTAGTTACTTAATCCTGATAAATGGAAGTATCCAATAATATTACAAAATTGATTAAAATTTTTAAAACACAAATGTGTACAGAAAAATTGAATTTCCTTTATTGATGAATAACATTCCATACCACTCTGGTAAATCGAATGACGAATAAAATCGCCTCAATTGATGCGATTGAATGAAACGTGCAATACTTGGACGTTTTTAAATTTACTTTTTACCAGCGGAATGTTATTTTAAATACGAGATGATGAGGATAATACTATTTGTTTGATTCCGCTTCTTTTATTTATTTTTATATAACTAGCTTCCGCCTGCAGCTCCGCCCGCGTGAATTTCGGACTTCAAAAATAGAGTTATTATACGTATGTAGCTTCCTCTTGAATCACTCTATCTTTAAAAAAAACATTAAAATTTTTTGCCTAATTTTAAAGATGTAAGCGTTCAGACACACCGACGGCTAAAAGCTACTTTGTTTTATACTATGTAGTGATCTTTACCCAATTTACACATATGTAATTGTATCAGCAGTTTCATTCGAAAATCATAGTAGTTCTGTATCAGAAGTCGTTGTAGAATTTTTATATTCTTTATCTCCTTGATTATTCCCGCAATTTATCTTCATATACTATTGCATTAATTCTAAAGAATACGCCCACTATGACTACCACCGTCCATAAACATCCGTAAGACACAAGGCTTTGCACGCGACAGTCTTAATTGTAAAGTCGACACGGCCACTCGCTGCAGTTAAATTAGTTTCAATTTTAATAATTGAAGTAATGTTTGCTGTTGTAATTTTGTGAATGTACTTTTCTAACCTAGCAGCAGCCCTATTCAGCATATTTTCATTGTTTGTCTCTTGCATACGATTAAACAAAATAAAGCTTGTTAACCTTATCAAACTTCGGAGCGATCATAACTTCTAACTTTTTGGTAAATTTGCTCAGTAAATTAAGATTACGAATGTTTAAGAAGAAACTTCCAAACCATGAATGTTTTCCATTTTATGTGTGATAAAATGGTGACACGTGACATGTGTGCATTGTAGCTAAAAGTGGCAAATAACATTAACTTGCAAATTTTATGAAAATGTAAGCGGTAGTGCCATGCTACCATGGTCATGACTTGGCATGCATGTCATGGTCCATGAAAGGGTAGGCTGGAGGGAAACACGACTGCATAGTAGGTACCATTGTTATAAAAAGTTGTTAAGGAACGCTTGTGTGGTAAGGGATATTACAAAGTTATAGATTTTATGACAGATACCACACCTTGGGAATAGTATCCTCCTCCCAGGCTACTTCTATACAAAAATAAATGTAAGTAAATTATATTTTTTATTGTATAATATAATTATTAAATAAGAATGTACCTACAATGAGGAATTAAATGAGGCCCGCTGAGTTTGTTTCGCCGGTTCTTCTCAGGGCAGGGCTAGAGTTGAAACGGTGGTTGATGAAATTTTTTTGACGTTCAAAAAGCATTTTTTTAAATTCTAATTTGAATAAAAATATTTTGATTTTGATTTTGATTTTGATAGACAAACGAGCAAGCGGAGCTATTTGGTGACTAATTATGGACATTGTTTTTGGATTACTTGTCTTAGACTTTCGCGTTTATTACACATATAATTTTGTTACTTACAGGTTTTAATACGATAGGATATTTAATAAAGGTACTAGCCAAAACATAATACACCTTTACTTGAAATTTCAGAAGGGTTACACCAGCCGTGGCCACGAGCCGACTGGTGTGAAGTGATGACAGCTGCTGTGACGCGAGATTGTTGTAAACACTACCCCAGCATAAATTAAAAAAATGTTTCATCTACCCTCACTTTGTCCGGTTCATGTTAGGCGTTCGAACGTTATGACCAGACTTTTTCTACACCAACACAATCGCAGACATGACAAGTTAAAAATATCAAGATATCTGCAGGCATTGTGATAAAGTTAGATTGTTAATCACCAGCCTTCCGCTGCTAATTTTGCCGTTGAAATTGCGAAGCTCGTAATCAATTAGAAATTTTGAATTGATTAATGATTAGCGCAGAACAATCCTGATTTAACCCAATAACGACCTGCCTTACTATATATAGTATACTACTTTAAATTAAGCTGAAAATTATAGTTTTGAGTTTTTTACCCTAAGAACTATTTTAAACTATAAACATAAATCTACGCTACAAGTCTATAGTTAAAATACACAAGTATTAGTAAGAGGCAATTCTATAGATAAGATAGATATACGATGCAAGCAGCTGAATGGGCTGGCACGACCGGGGAGGTACCTCTCCTTTACACGATACCAGCGTAGTACCTTGCACGAGATAGAATACAATTAAAAAAATGATCTAACAGAAACGACGTGCATAAATATACGTAATGAAATAGAAGTGATGTAACACAACTTCACATTTAAAAGTTTACAGAAAAGCATTTCACAACAATGAGCACAAAAGAAACTAAAAGAGAATAACAAAGCGAGGTTTTATATAAAATACTCATATTTATTACGACTCATCACTCTGGCCGGGAATTATGGCGGACCGTTAACGGTGATACAGCGATAACTGATACTGGACATTTCTTAATTATATCTTTATTATGGCCAGCCTGTTGGAGGGATCCTGTAGCCTGCAGATCCGGGAGGTATAGTCGGTATTGCACTGTGTCGAGTAAGACTTTGGTCTGGGGACCACGCGGGCTCTTAGGTATTATATGCAAATGTTCCCCTGTGTCAACAAAAGAAAAGTTGCTTACATCAAGAATTCGCGGACTTGCAGGGGCAAATAACATTTAGATTTACAGATTATAAGTTTATTTTAGTCCAAGTTTGTTCTACATTTCGTGATTCTAGATCAGTTACAATATGCGCATCTGCTGTATTTTTTGATGCGGAGATCTTCTGCACTTCAAAAAATTACTGACTTCGGTATTCGCCAGGATTTTCAGATCCTTTCACGCTTCGCTGAAGAACATAAGGACATACAGATCCATCAAAGTGACTATGTAGGAGTTCATGCTTTTCCTGATCAGGTATCGAACTCTAAAAATGAGACCTACTTTTATTTTGTAGTTTTACCTACTTACTTTTTATAAGTACGAAATGTAGATTTTGATTCGGCTCAAACATATACTGCTTCATTTTTAAGAAATGTATAAAAGTAAAAATATCCTAAGTGGATATTTTTATCAAGATTGTCTGAGCGTAGCGAATATATTTTGGAGCGTACCTCCAGTTATTGTAACTCATTTATCTTAATGTACTTTTTATAAGAGTTTCGTAATATAAGGCCGCTTCTTATGGAGTAAATATTATTTTCTTTAAAGATTTTATGTAAAAGTAGAGAAATTGTATAAGGGGTAACATGCTGTATTGCTTCCGAATATAGATGATAAAAATGGGTACATCTCGCTAACATGATAGCAACATAAAGTGACAGAAATGTTTATCTTGCAGTCGTGAGTTTCCACCTAAGGCAGGCTCGTTGAGTTTCTAACAATCTTTTTTTTTTTCTATTTATTATCAAAACAAAAGATACAATATTAAATTTTATAAATACATAATAGCATCAAAAAACCACCAATGTTTAAACATGAACACAAACATTTACACAAGACGTAATTACGGCAAGTAATATTAATTACTATATATTATGATTTTTCTGATAATACACTTTCATAATATTTTATATAAATAGACTAGTCTTCAAAAAAAGGAAGCAAGGTGATTATTTTTTATAAAATGTAAATAAATTAGCAAGCTGAACATTAAATAAATTTACTTGGTGGTGTCTTAAAAATAACCCAGAATAATATGCGTATTATATCCGATATGTTACCAATAATATATCACCGCTATATGTATATTAAGGCATATCCTCGCGCTCCTTTTATCGGGAACATGTTTGCTCTATTTCTGAAATGTCAAACGCTTTTAATACTAAGCGACTATTGAAATATAAGATTACATAATATTATGAGAACAGTCAGGTTTAGATTTTTACTTGCTTTCTTATGGAAAAAAGAAGGCCAGTCTTTTTATAAATTGATTTTGAGTTTTTTGACACCACAAACCACCATTTTATATATAACTAAGGTGTACATGTGATTGGCTACAAAATGGTTGGATTTTTTTAATTAATGTTATATACTAATTGAAGACTTAATGTATGGTATATATTTATCTACCTACCTTTTAATTAATACCGTATATGTAAAAATTAAAACATGGTGATATTAGAAAATAAAAGCGTGGATAAAAGTGGGATTAAAAGAGCTGCGCCCTCAATTAGCTTCTCCCAAGTGCGGGTAAGGCTAAAATTATATAAGGCTACTGATCTACTTCGCCTTTACAAGGTTTCAACAATATTAGGAGTAGGTCAAGTGAATTAACACCTATGTATGCATCATCATTACAACTAATCAATCTTTGTTAACGGCTCTGTATATCCGACGAAACAACTGAAGTCAATAGCATGTCATAATAATATAATTTGCGAAAAAATAAAGTGAATTAGTAGATAAATATTTTTTTTTATGTTATAAATACGAGAAAAAAATTAAATAATATATATAATTTTAAAATATTGCTGAGCTGCGTGTATCACGCATTGCTGACTTCATTTTCATTCACTACGAATGAAAAACTTTATAGCAGGCAAGAGTATACAACAAGTACATTTAAAAGCCAGATTTTATAATGATGCAAAAATATTTTTTGTTTAAAATGAACCTAGACAGCAATAATATAATAAGTTCGTACATATTATATCTTATTTACATAAGATATAATATGTAGGAACGTAATATGTTAGTCTTATTGATATTGTAGTCCATTTGTGACAAAGATTTTAGACGATCAGAGTGTTATATTAAAATCAGATCTTGACTAACCCTATATTACTAAATTCTAAATAACTAAATTCTTACTTACAGTGAATGTATAAGTGTAGATTTTGTTTGAATGAAAGATATTAAAGCTCTAAATGTACAAAATATTTATTTTGTCTTTTTTCAAACTTGTTGATCTCGTTCATATTTTAAATGTTAATAATTTCACTGTAAAAATTTTATTCTGATTTTTTAAATTTAGAAACTTTCACTGCATTTTAATTAAAATAACTAAAACATAACTTTTCATTTCATTCATTAATTTTATTTATTCATAAGCGTTAGCTTCCATTGCGTATTTTTTGTAATATTATGTACGATAACATTATAATGTACATGTACTGATTTATGGTATGCAGATAATTCATTTTAATTACGTTTTTAAGTAAGACTATTTACAAATAGAGCAAATGTTACCGGTTTCTTTTCCTATACATATTTTTTCATTAAAGATCCATTTATTATCCTAGCTCCTAGATTTAGAAAGTATGAATGATAATTATTAATAAATTTAGAGAGTTTAACTTATTTAATAGATATACTTATTAATATTTATAATCAACATTTTTGTTTTATTAGAATAATGATAGGATAAATAATTGTGTACCAAACGTCAAATACAGTACCTTATGTAAAGAAAATGTATGTGTCAGCTTCGATACGCGTCTGGAGTTTTAGAAAGGATATTCTTTGAACGGTAGACATTAGCGATATTACGCTCAGCGTTGCATTACATTTCATATGATTTTAATGAATCTCATCTGATATCTATTCATTGTGTGAAAATTAACAGTGAAATGAAATTAGACTGCAGTAGTGTACACGTCGCAGCAGAGGAGCGGTGGATTAGAGCGAGCTGTATCAATGTTTATGTGCCAACTGAAACCTTGTGAATAATTTATTTAACAGCACCCCAAGTGTTTCAGATACAACCAGCAATTGCTGTTCTCTCTACATAATTTAAATAAATCTCATTTAACACCATAAATGCCTGTTTTGCCACCACCCACTTAGTCCATTGATGTTTTCTTTTATAATATTTCCTAACATCGTATTTAAACAACAAATAATTTTGTCATTTATTTATATATTATATTTTTGGTAAGATATCTGTGACGCTGCATGCATACCTTCAAGTGACCTCTCGCTTAGACAATACCGGCGTAAAGTGACAGCAGTGAAATTTATTTAAATCGTAGAATTTAAATGTTATTAATATAATTGTTTGTTTAATTTTGATATTATCTCAAACACAAAAAATTCATCGGGCTTGTATTCGAAACTTTCTATTGCACTCAAGGGCAACAAAGTACTGCATTATAATGGAGTATGTTACCCACCTTAGGCCTTCCGAAACCCACAAATGCTCGAATCGAAACTACATGGAAGTACTGTACATAAAGAAATTAATTACAACTATAAGTAACAGTGTGTAATTCTTTTATACCTATAATAATTGATCAAACCCAACCTTTCATCAAAAACGCGTAGTAGTATGCAAGGTACTTAAATAAGGATAATAATAAGCTAGACAATTGTGATGACGTTGATGAATCAAGGCAATATTGGATTGATATTAATCATAATTTCAATCCAATATTGCCTCGATTCATCGTACACACTCGTTAGTTCTTGTTCAATGGATGCGTCCGAGATAATCAACGGAGTAGAAATTTATCAATAGCTTTCCAATTGATAGGCAATTTATAGACTAAACTTGAGTTTCCTAACAAACAGTTATCTTTACCCCCAATATATTAATGTAATGTCTAATGCTTTCATGTTCTGTTTTGTGATTCGCAAATACTACAATAGTAGTAAGTAGTAGTAAGAGGTAGTGCCACACTGTATGCTTGCAGCCGTTTTGAGCCGGCACGACCGAGGAGGCACCTCTCGTTTACACGAGACCGGCGTAAAGTGACAGCTGTGCT